>BMAV01004543.1:50902-68290 GCA_019973955.1 Trichonephila inaurata madagascariensis | reverse complement strand
TTGCATTTTGAAAATAAATTGAAACTTATTCAAGCAAAACGGTTCTATTTTTATAAACTTATTTTTAAGAATCTTTCATTAATAATAAAAATACCGATAAAATGTCAACTAAAATGTTTTATACTCTGTGACATCTCTCGCGTTCTTCTTCTAACATAACCTCTACGTTCTTTGACGGCCACGATTAATGGCAAAACTTTTCCAACCCAAATCCAAGAAGTGAAACAAAGCATAGATGCAAATAAGATAACCTTTAAAAGGATAGAAAGTTTAGTGCGCAAGGATGGCAATTCAGAGGAAGCTAGTTCGGAAAAGGTAGAAGTGTAGTTTGACGGCCTACCAAGGAATCACGGAGATCTCGCCATTAGTACAAGGTGCATACTATTTCACTCGAGCCCAACAGCCTACCTGCAAGTAATTGAACCGTTGAGTATTCAATCAAGGTAGGAAGATTATATTCTGAACGCTAGTATATTATTGAGATTGTGATTAGGCAGATATAATATATTTATATTGATAAGTGATCTAATTGCGCGATCCGAGTTGGTTAAGACTACGTGTAGTGGTTTATTCTCACTTAATATAAGTTTGTTCGATATCTAAGTAATTTAAGTTAAATTCTTAATAAAAGTCATATTAAGAATTATAGAATGTATCATATCATTCCGATAATCCCACACCTCTAACTTACGCGGAACCCCCAAGACATAGCTATCGACAGATGGCTATGTCACAACTCTTACTTTAAGGTAAGTGCATTTACGCTGAGTATAACACAACATTCCTCAATAAATCTCGGGAGAGCACCCTATACCAACATCTATTTACTCCCACTTTACATTCATTCTACTGTTCGCTTAAACACACGTTCATGATTTTAATGGCAGGAAATTACTCAACTTTAGCTTTTCTTTCGTAAACATTTGATCGCAGAACATATTACCGCTAGTTTTTTGTATCGATAAACTGTTTTGATTTGTCTATATAATTCATTGAAATGCAATATCAGCGATACTCATAAATCAGTTCTGTCATCATAAAAATATGATCTTATTTAGTTTATTCATAATTAAATCAGAGATAATT
This sequence comes from Trichonephila inaurata madagascariensis, assembly GCA_019973955.1. Lineage (NCBI taxonomy): Eukaryota > Metazoa > Arthropoda > Arachnida > Araneae > Nephilidae > Trichonephila > Trichonephila inaurata. The sequence continues at coordinate 67,204 of BMAV01004543.1, read as the reverse complement.
ATAGCAAGATATTGGAACTAAACGACACTAAACTTCCAGAATCAGTTTTTTGCATCTACCATTAATATGAATCATATGTATATTTGTGTAAAATAATGGACATGGGCAAAATCTGTGAGAACAGCAGGAATTATAGTTTTATTTCAACGAAATTTAGAAGGTTAATGTGTATAATATACTCAATATAGAAACGCATTAATATGGAAAAGAGCTGTTAAATTGTTTGTTAAGATACAGGCTATATAAAAAAATCATTAAATCTTGTTGCATTGTATCTCTAGAAAACAAGTTGGATATGGAATGTAGTCATCATGTCCTGATACACAAATTTCTCAACCAGTATTAATACTCTTAATGAGGATACTAATGTAAAAATTACTTGTTGCAATAAATCCCATTCTTCCAAACCCAAGGTTTTTATTCTTCCAAAGCACAGTTTTTTGTAGGGTTTTGGAAAAGACATAATGGCATTCAATAACTATTCTTAGATCGTCTCAAATATTTTCTATACGGATGAGATATATTTACTGCCATGGAATCCAACTTCCTTAAGAATTTGTAGGTATATCTGAATTCCCACATCAGGTGGTCAAAATACTTGTATGTTAAATGATGCCTCTTTCTCGTTATGTAATAAATCTTTCAAAACCATCCATGCTCACATTGTATCAATTCCTCTTCGGTAAGGTTGCATAAGATATCATATAAAATATAATAATAATATTATTATATGAATTCACTGTGTGTGCGTGTTACGACATCGAGTTGCTGCCTTTGTGTGAAATATCAAACAATCGATCAGTTAGACAACATCGATGATTTTGCTGTCGAATCGTTGGAAAGATAAATGAAGATCTAAGTGTAACAAGTGTGTGGCTACGGAGTTTAGGATTCATTGCTCAGAGCATCCTTTCGTGAGTTTGAACAGAATTTCAGACTGCAGGAACAGCTGCCCGATGGTTCAGTAGGGGTAATCTACGATTAACCACGCCAATGGACGCCCGATATATTGTCCTACAAACGAGAAGGAACGAGTGAAAAAATTTGTTAGACACACGACACAGTTGGTTGGACAACTGACATCGCGTTTTACATTGGCCAGGAGTTTGCAACTTGGTGGTCTGTTCGCACAACGACCTATACGCTGTGTACCTTAAGCGCCTGATAATCGGAGAAAGGGTTTGCTGTGATGAAGGGAACACCATATTTGGATAGATAATCAATGGGAGCAATCTTTTTAAGGATAAAAGCAGATTTATTCAGAGTAGTGGTTCTAGATGTGTGCACATCAAAAACGGGTTACACACAATAAACCCTCCAATGCCATCGAAAAGGACAGGTTTGGAGGTTGCGGTGTTCTATCGGGAGGCATCAAGCTAGGTTGTCGTACTGACATTTTCATCTTCGAAAGAGATTTACTCACCGGCCCTGCTGTTGGAACTAGATTCTCCTTCTGTTTGTGCGTCCTTTTAGATGTGCTATATATTCATATTTCCTATTCATGGATGACTATGCCACAGCTTAACGCACAATAGCTGTGTTGGAGAGTTAGTATATTGAACGAATGAATTTCCTAGCAAGGTCACTGAATCTAAATCCACTCCATCATTTATATTTCATGGAGGAGCTTGAGATCCCATAACTTTCCTCCAGTAATGATTCCGAAGCTCCGATTAGTGGAATAAGGCTATAGGAGAACATTACTTCAACAACTCATTGGTAATCACATACAAAGCATGGCGAGAGAGTGGGAAACCTGCGTAGGAATTAAAGGAAACATATCCTCTACTAAAGGCTGAATGCCTCTGACTGAACACCTGTCACATGAATTTTTCGGTCTTTAGTCTCATTATGCCCCATGCTGCTTTTTCAGTAAAGCTCCTTTTTTTATCCTTTCGATATTTTTCTAAGATATGCTTACATTACTCGTGTTCTTAAGTATTGGGTATCTTATTGCGTTATTTGTGATTATTTGGAAAGCTTCTGCACAAAGTTATATTAAAAAAAACATATCTTCTTTAATTTTTGCACACCAGTGAATATATATATATATATATATATATATATATGTATGTGTGTGTGTGTGTGTAATAATTCCCTCTAGTATCCTTTTAAATAACTTTTAATTCTTTGGCCCAGTCCTTCAGGATTAATACTCTAACTTATTTTAACTTGTCTGCCAGCATGATCGGGATTTTATTCTTAATCAAATAGGAGGATTGCATGAGAAACTTTATCCTGCCTGTTTCTGACCAATCGTGGATTCCATTAGAAGAAGACATGCAACCTTCACAGCCAGTATAAAAAACGAGTCTTTGCTCCCCACCCTCTTTGTCTGTTTGTTTGCATCATGTAATAGTTGAATTTTATTTTGTAATGTTCCGCTTTATGTTTACTGTTGAAATGTCCTTCTACACGAATAAATAAATGTAAAAAGTACCAAGTCTCCTCAAATATGCCACGATAACATGAGCATGATATTTAATAATGAAAAAATCTTCTCTACTATGCTTACATTTATATATTTTCTTCAGATTAGCGGTGTTCCAGTTATGAATATGTGAGCTTTCAACCAGCATGGAAAAATTAAGTCTGTAATAAAACATTGATGAGAGAGGCATTGATTTGATAGGGCAGAATCATACAACAAAATAATTCCACGGATAAAAAAATACCATATAAAAAGCTGAATTGGAAAAATTTTCTTCTTGGCACTTGAACAAGCATTTCAAATACACAATTAAAATATTTCATTAAATATTGTCTAACATATTTTACTTCAAATAACTCTCTTTTTCACTTGTGTGCCTATTCTAATAGTATTAGCTTTCTTTGAAAATATGCCTGGAATAATTTTTACAGTAACAGTAAATAAAAGGACATTTTGGGAAAAAGGGTTTATTGCAAACATTTATCAAAGTGGCCATTGATCCAAAAGGGACAAGTCAGAAATGCCATGTGGTTGTAACGCAATTACATGGAGATGATGAGGAATGCGTCGATTTCTTTTTCATATTGAATTCTGCCTAATATAACGTTAACTTCCAGATTAATATCATGAAAAGTTTGTTTGATATTAAAAGGTTACAAATACAATACAATACTTGTTGTATTGTAAGATATCAAACCATCTGGAATTGTTCTTAAAATATGTTACATGCAAATTGTATAACTGCATATGAAAACAAGAGAGCGATAAACTGATATTGTTATTTTGCTCACAGTCTTCCACAGTCACATAAATCAAAATTTTGAAATGATTTTTATGAGCTGTAATTGTAAAAGCTACATCTGTCGATGTATTTCTTAGAGTAATTTATTTAGTTAATCTGAATTAATTTAATATAAACAAAAGAAAAATTATTTAATATTTCTATCAGTGTTTAATTTTGTGCTGTATTCCTCTCTTAGCTCTTTTATGGTATTTCTAGTGAATGTGGTAATAAAACAAGTGGGTGACATTGTTTCCGTAGATCCATGAATTCGATTCCTGCTTTGATAAAATATTCATAATGTAGTTGACGTGATGCAAATTAAGGTATATAACTACCCTAAAATCATGATTTTTTCATACGATAGACTATTTTTTATGGTTATATTTTTTAGAACGTCTCATTAGCTTTAAAAAAATTCTAAGTTTTTTTTTTCCATTCACTAGAACTAAAACTACAAGTGTTTTAGTAAAAGCAGATACCATATCTTTATACAAGATGTCAAACTTAAAAATGCGTTTTACTCGTAATGTGTGGGTTTTTTTCGAAAAGCTCGAACAAAAACCGCAATAGCTCAAAATGTTTTTAAAATAATTTGCTGAATTTGTGTGTATGTTCTGTATAACAGTAGAAGTGTTTTAACATTCAGATTTATCAATCACTGTTTTATTACAAAACGTACAGTTTTTTTATACAAATTTAATCTTAATATAATCTTATGTAATTTAATTTTAATAATTTTTTATATGAATTTATAATTTACAGTTTTTTTATAATAATTTTTTGTGTATATTTTGTATAACAGTAGAAGTGTTTTAAAATTCAGATTTATCAATCTCACTGTTCTTTTACAAAATGTACAGTTTCTTATATGAATTTAATCACTGTTTTTTAAGCTATTTCATATAATAACTAATATAAAGCTCTCTAGTTTTTGGAAAAATTAAAATATCTCTTATCTTGGAGGTCATTTCAAAAAAGAACAGCAAAGTAATACATCAAAATTGAAAGACTGAGAATTTGTTCATTTACTTTTTATACTGAAAGGGTCTCGTTTACGTAATTTTTAGTCATTTTTTATCAATTTTTTCCCATTTTAGTACTAATAGTTTATTTTCCTCTTCTTAATTTTAGCCTTTTTTTCTTAAAATGTACTAACTAAATCCATCCCCCCCTTTCCAAAAAAAAAAAAAAAGAAAAAAAAAGAAACCCAAAATTTTAAAAAAAAAGTTGTCGAAAGTAGTCGGATACCTTAAATCTGTTGAGACTCAAAGATCTCACATTCGTACCACAAAAGTTTGAGGAACACCGACTTCTGTGTTCATTGTGTATTAAAATTACGAGGACTATCGCTAATAGGTCTTACGTTGATTTGTAATATGGTGTTAGGAAGTAATTGTTTACTTCCGCATCTTTAATTTTCGGTTAGTGGCGCTTAGAAGATATAGTAAATAATTAAATGTAATCCATCCAATTGAAAGCTACTGTCTGTTCATCTTCTCTATTAATTTTTATTTTACTTCCATATTTGCAAAAATTAATTAATGAATAATGGTGATTGAAAAAACGTAAATTAAAATGAGATTAAATTACTTTCTGAACATTTTTCATGTTTATGTATAAATATTTTTAAATATTTTGGAATGTGTGTGTGCATAACGGAGTAATTTCTAAAACACTTCAAAAAATTGTTTCTCTGTACGATAAAGGTTAAAAATTCTATTTTTTGTTTCAGTTCATCTTATTTAAAAATAAAGTAATTTAAGGAAATATTTTGTAGATGAAGTCATATTTTTAAATAATAAGTTATGCATAATGGTATTGTTTGAAGAATTCGGAGATAGAGATAGTGTAATATTTTCATATACTAATTAGTCTTTTACGAGAAAAATTATAAACGCATTATTTAAGCAAGGATACATTTTTCTCTTAATATTTCCCCAATATAATTGCGAAAAATTAATTTAATACTGTTTTTTTATACCATTGCGGTTATTTTTTTATGCCGAATAACAGCACACAAGTTTTATTAACTTCTGGAGTAAGTATAATCATGTGGATAATATGAATTTTCTACCCAAATATTCAGAGGTTTGTAGAAAAAAATATTCATTCTTATTTTATGGATATACAACCATTCTTTCCTTCCTTCCTCAGTGGCAAGACAGCTCAGGGTGGGCCTTGGCCTTCTCAAGAAGCCTTTTCCAGAGCAGCCTTCCTCGTGCTAGTGTTCTCCAATTCCAAGTTCTCAAAACTAGGAGATCTTTTTCTAGGTTATCAATCCATCTAAGATTTGGCCTGCCCTTTTTTCGTGTGCTGATTGGTTGAGCATAGACGACTTTTTTATTGGTGCAGTCTTCGTTCATTCTGATAACGTGACCTGCCCGTTTAATTCGTTGTATTTTGATGAAATCAACAATGTCAGATTCTTTGTATGATTGATGTAGCTCTAAATTTGATCTTCTTCGCTATGTTCCATTTTCCTGAATTCTTCCAAAAAAGAATTTTAAAGTCTTCTTTTCGTAGATACTTATCATGTTTTCATATGTTCGAGACATGTGGACCAAGTTTCGCATGTATCAGTTAATACCGATCTAGAAAAAAATTTATATTATAGAACATTTTTTTTTGATTAAATTTGATTTTATATATTTTCGTATTGTTAAACATGATTTCATGCAAGGCATGTACTTGGTCTTTTTTTCCTCGATTTTCAGATAGAACCATTAATATCAATAATTTGGAGCTTATGATGACTAAAAAATGCTGCAATAAATAAATTGTATTAAAATAAAAAAAATTCAAAAAAATCTATTAGTAAAGCATATTATTAATTTATGAGTAGCCTTCGAAAATTTCCTACATATAATACTGTAGATATTCAAAGTTTTTTTTAAAGTTTCTAAGCAAAATTTTTATTTTGAATATTTTTTATAACCTTATTTAAGGTAGAAATGAATTTAAAATAAAAGAGATGAAATTTCAATCAAGGAAACATTTAATGCTTTAAAAACGTGCTTAGAAAACTAATGATCATTTCAATGGGCTTTGTAATAAATGAAATACTGTTTGAAAACTTTACTACAAAGTAGAACAGAAATGTGTATACTCTTACGAGGGGTATTTGGAAAGCTCATTCCAGAAAGTAATCATTCTTGGCACTTTTCAGATGGCCCTAAGCTTCTTATGGAATAACGCATAAAAGTTCGTATGGTAAAATATTGAGATGTTTAAATCTTGGGCTAAGGATGTTTAATGAAATTGCAAAAAAATTTCATCGGCAGTGAAATTTATTTATTAACTCATTCTTTGGTATAGGTAGTAAAAAACCATGTGAAACCTATTGGTACTCCTGCGTATGGTGAGGCAGTTAATAATGAGGGAATGGGTTTAAAAGAGAAGATATTTCAAATGATCAGTGCAGGTAGAATGAACATGCATGGTGTAAAGCGAGTGGGCTGTTGTTAATGATAAACTGATTCCTCAAATTGCTTGGGAAAATTCATGCGAATAGACGTCTCATAATCTCCAGTCTTTCCTTGCTATTTCTTGAAATTCTACGTAATATTCTGTACAAAATTTTCTGAAACATTTTGATTTAATTTTTGGACTAACACAAAGTATGGGGGGATATCAAAAGAAAGTGCGCATGGGATATATCAAAAATAATTACAGAGGACCATAAAGGCAAATGTTTTTCAGTTGCCTTAACTTATCTGAGTTAACACAATGTCAAAAAGACCCTGAGGGGAACAACCCTCTCATTAAGTACGTTTAATTTTGTAAAAAAATATTTCACAATACACAATAAATAAAACCATACACCATACACATTGAACTTTTATTATTATAATATTCATTAAGGACATCAAAAATCTTCTTAAAATATTTTGTTTCATACATTGCTTAATGTTTAAAGTATATGGAAAAAAGTGGCATACATTTAAAAGAAAAAGAATTTTTATTGTATTGATTTAAAATCAGATAACTTTAAAAGAAGTTACAACTAAAGTTTGTTCATGTACAATTTTTTATCTCTGAAAAAATTGTGTAACGTCTTACCACATATGTTGTCACTCTAATTAATTATTTACTATGCTTTACTCAGACACATCCAGGATTACGATGATTCAGTAATACCAAACATACACATATACAAGCTCAGTAATGCGGATTTCGTTTAAAAACTTTGATTTGTTTTTATTAACTTAAACTAAGTGGTTTTTCTAAAAGTGTTTGGTCAGAACTCTATCGCGATTCACAGTATTCTCTTACTTACAACCAAACTTTTCAATATTTATTAGAAAATATATATATCTTTCTTTCTGATACGATCACGTTATTTACATACTTTCTATTTCTTTTGAATAGCTGGAACAATCCATTCCGTTAAGATACGGAAATGAATAATTTTGAATTTCATAAATTCTTAGTGCAAATGTATAGGAATATAAATATAAACAATACAATCATAACCAATCATAATAAAATAAAAAAACTGGGTTTGAAAATTCTATTTATAAATGAAAGTCAACTCAGTAGCTTTTTTGAAATTTACTACATAGTAACAGTATGTATATAAACATAACTTGTACATGCAATACACAAATCATAATTTCATCTGCATATATATATATGTCTAAGATGTCTTATTTTTCATAACTGTTTATACTGCGGTCCTTGACGTGGATTTTGTAAAAAATTCTTAAAGTACTAATAGAAATATATAGGAGGGAAAGAAAATCAGAATTTATTTTAAAAAAGCATTATTTGAACACATACTTCCCTAAGGATTCATTCAGTAACAGTTATTAAGAACATTTCTTTATAATTATCATAAAGTTACATAATTTGCAAAATTATAAAATTTTAGATAAGAACATTGTAATTATTCCTATTGTAAATGCCAACTGAAATATGCGTATATACCAGGAATATATCTAGAAAGAAGTGTATAACAGGAATGTATCTATTAAATCAAATAGTTATACTTTGAAAATCAAAATATTGCTTTCAAAATCAAGATTAAACTACTTCTTACATTTTCCGCTGCGATTACTTTTTATATGCCTTAAATTAATTTATGTAAATATTTTAATCAATGATCAAGGAACGATTATTGCGAAAATTAATTTAAAACTTCTAAAATTTCAGAAGTTGTAAATTAATACTTAAGAATTAAAAATAATATTAATAATTAAGATTGATTTAATTAAAAATGTATTTCTATAGATCAGAAATTAAATATGTATGTTAGAAGAATTAATTTTATACAGAATAGTTAAGAACTATTGCTCACAAAGCTGAAATTAGACATTAAAAAAAATGAAAATTGTTTTACATAAAAAGAAGATCATGAAAACCAATCATCTCGATCTCATAATTCTTTCAAGGACAGTATATCCTTAAAAAAAAGTTACACAAGTTGAAAATACCACGCACCACAAATTTATGATTGCCATTATTTTACGTTTGCTTCTACAGTGGTACTACTTTAAAGATAATGCATTTTTGATACTTATGCACACTAAAGAATATCTCACTTTCTAAAACCCCTGTTACATAGTTGAAATTCCAGGTTAATTTTATCAAAATAAATAAATAAATATATATGAAAAATATTTCAATTAAATAACACTTCTTTCTCTTTTTTGGCACTTTAAAGTGAAGAGCAGATTAAAAAGAAATATTTCTAGCGATTGTGCAAGTAATCATTTCGTTGTTTCCAAGATTACAGATATTATAAACCATTACTAAAATAATTACTAAATAATTGCAGATTTTCTTCATATGCGAAAGTGAATACAGATAAGTACAACGTTTGACAATAATGTTCGGTGAATAGTCCTGTAACATTAACGTAAATGAAATGTTAACAAAAGTTACCTTACTCTCCTTCAAAATATTCACCTCCCATAATTATGCTCCGCTGAGCAGCTATACAAACCCACTGAGATCAGCTGTCCTGGAAACTTTGCAAGAAGTCTTCTTTTGGGATGGAGTTCTAAAGCCTCGTCACATTTCGTTGGATGTTAAGAATATCGTCAATATGGAGAACACATTTTTCTCATCCCTAAATTCTGGGTAATCTACAGTTTATCAGCTACACTTAATTGACGATCTTAAGTAATTAATTTACTCACTTTTTCAATGTTTTCTTCAATGTTTTTCAATGTATCGTCTGCTACGGGGGTTGTCAGAAGCCATTTCCCTGCTTTTCGAAGCAAGGTGAACCAATCGTACACACACTTGATCTTCATAAACACGTACCAACATCGCATACGTTTATTTTGATGTTTTGCCAAGCTTAAAACCAAACTTGAAATTGATCTTTTGTTAGTTCATTTTCCTGTTTTCAGTAAAGAACCAACATACTAAACTAGCACTTTGTAAAATACGTCTTACACGGAACACAAATGAGTCCGAACTGAACAACGGTAGAGGTCAATGTTCAACACCTGCCACTACGCACATGCAGCGTTTTGTTTCTCCAGTGTTGCCGGATAGGCCGTTCTGACTTCATTCACCGAACTTTATTGTCAGAGATTGTATATTGTATTAATGGAATTTGAACAGTATTTCCATAAAGCAAATAGGGTAGAAACAAACAAAAACGATAACAAATGAAGGGCTGAAATGAAAGAGAAAATTATTTATTTGCAGCAACCTCACATTATATTTATCATATTAAAGAAAAGAAAAATAATAATAATCTTAAATTTAATAACTTCATGAGTTTAAGAAGCACAGCATTTTTGTAATGTTTACAGTTGTATTGAATTTTCTTTAAAAAAATATTTTTTTTTTGTTTTGTGTATATTAGAAGGGCTTTCTTTCAAATTTTTGTGATAAATGTATATTTCAATAATTAATAGTTCAAATTATAACTGAAGGCTGGGGGGGGGGGGTAAAAAGTTTATAATTTTAAGAAAAATTTGATTATCTTAAGTGACCTATTATTCCTTCTCTCTGATTAAAGCTGCAGTTACTATTATATTAATAACTAATTTATAATAACTGAGGTAATCCGACATATATCTCAAAAGATTTATGTGGAATCAAGATCATAATCAAGAACTTTTATTATAAGAAAAATTGACTTTCTCATATAATTTCTCAAATTTTCTTTATATAATATGGTTTAATTTATAATTGCCTTTAAGTAACATCATTTAAATGTAATATGATCCCAGTAGGAATTGAGAACTATACATTGAGTTGAAGTAATCCGTACTAAGACGGAGTTTTCTTTAAAATTTATTTTTGCATATTGGGTTAAATTCGCTAAAAAAGGATAAAATTGTGCTCCAAGATGAAGTTCAATTTTGAAAAATTGAAAAGTAACTAAAAAAAAAGGCTCCAAAGATGCATTATGATAATGCTGGAAAGAATAATAATTAAAAAGTAAATTTAATTGTTTGGTTATATTATAACAACGTAAATATTGAATTTTATCGTCAAGTTTAAAATGTATAAAAAATATTACATTGAGAAAAGGCGAAAAGAAAAATTATGAAGGTTAAAAACAAAAATAAAAAAATTGAAAACAGAAGCATTTCGGGTAAATTAGTGGAATTGTTACTGAAGACAAACGAAATGACCTGAAAAATTTTATGGTAACCATCGTAACTCATTAAATCGCTTTTAATTATTGTTTTTGTTACCTGTACGGTTTTAACAGTAATTTTATTTATACAGAAGATGTTCTAAAATATTTTCTTTTAAAAGATAAACTACAAAACCAGGCTAAAAGTAAAAGCAAATTAAAATAGAAAATATTAAGAAAAAGTGCCAAAGTAACTACTATGAAGTTGGAGTATTTCTTTTATTATTTCCTCTTTTGAAGTTTTAATCTTTATCAAATTTTAAACAATTTTTACTATAAATTGAAATGTTTTTGCTATGAATAAAATAAGAGCATTTTTTTTTCAAAAAATATATGTAGTAAAATGCAAAACAATTACCAGCTTGAAAACTTTTTACTTAAACATTATATTTTCATGAGTTTCAAAGACTAAAAGTTCTATTTCTTAATTAACGTTGGCAGTTTAAATAAAATTCACAACATGATGACATTTATAATTTTCTCATTGATTCTCTCGATTACTTTTAGCATATTTTTCTCTTTGAATATGATTTGCATTGAATAAGATTTAAATAACATAAGCAGAAATCAACATCTTATTGGAACAATACCTTTGAAATTGAATACTGAAAATTCACACACTTCAAAGTATACTCGCAATACTGTTTACTTTAAACTCACAATTGCTCGTCATATATTAAAAAAGAATCTAATAATAATCCTCGCAAATATCAATATCAAATCCACGAGGATCAAATGTATGATAATCGATTTATCGATATGAAACACTGATCAGAGCACGATCACTGAGCAAATTTAGATCTCCCAATGAGTTGAGCCTTAACAACAATCACTAAATCACAGGATTCAACAACGAATCCTTGAAGGTGTGAAATGTCATTGCACACCAAGCTCCACTATCATTGATCCATTGAAGTTGGTGGTACAATTTATCATCTGATGAGCAGCCCGATGACCATCAGCCACAAAAGAAATAGATCGTAACTCGTCATTCGAGTTGAAGATTCCACATGGGGTGATGGGCAGTCAATGACTTGTCGATGGAATGCATGTCTTCGTCTTCTTTCACAGTCATCTCTGTGATGACCGATACAGGCGGCATAGGCCATAGCGTGAGGAATGTATGTTTGTTCTAAGACTCCCCGGAAAAGATGGGCCATTGGGCCATGTGCGTACACTGGAACATCTTCTCCACCATGCGTGTCCCATCGGCGAGGTACTGCACTCTGCTGAACATAATTAATATCCTCTAAAATAGAAAATGTATATATGTAAAATACACAATCACATTATTAAAAATTACAGTAATAACCCGAACTTTCGCGATAGGTACGACTGAACGATAAACGCGTAAGTCGAATTTTCGTGATTCGGGATATAATTTTGCACATATAAATTATTTTTAGTTAGGGAAGGTGGCGAAAGGAAATAATAATTTAGAAAAAAAAATGTTTAATAAGATCTTAGATAACATAAATACAAAATCACAAACAGAAGTTATTTTGATGTAGAAATTTCATAAAAACTAACTAATTAATCTGCTTGATTAAAAAAAAATTTCCTCCTACAAAATTTCCTCGTAGTATGCTAATAATATTTTTATTCCTTGTCTTGTTGAAAAAGAACGCTCATTGTTAGAGTTCTCATTTTCTAAAATGTGTGTGTGTGTGTAACCCTTTTTCAATTAAACTGAGGCCTTCTGTCAAATTTCCAATCGTCATTTGATCTTCTGATTTATTGAAAACTCGAATTCTTCAATATTTTGCTGTTGTTCATGCATTTCTATGAACTAATCAAGTGTTAGCTCCTGATTATGGGAATCCAACACTTCTTGAACTTCTAAGCCTTCATCCTAGTTCTAAATTTATTTGTCTCGCAAGATGGATAACTTCTTCAATAACATTAAATTTTTTCGAATTTTGCCATTTTTTTCCCCCCAAACAAAAGACGAATCTACGAGATTTGAAAATCGCGTAAACCAGGATTCGCGAAAGTCGGGGTAGTGTGAAATGAGTTATTACTGTATTTAAAAGTTACATTAATGTCTTAAGAAGAAATTGTAGCATTTAAATAAACCTTTCTCTCGTTTGAAACTCTTTGTTTATGAATAACTATATAATTTATCAAAAATTACACAGTTATTGTGAATTATATTTATTTAAATTATTTGACTTTTTGATATTCGCGTGATGTAACTTTATAGCCAAAATATTAAAAAGTTTTAAAAATAAATCAGTTTATTAGCAGAAAATGAAAGTTTATTTTCAAATCAAATATAAGATGAACGATCCTAAATTGGTATAAATTATCCCCATATATTATTATGGTCATCAATTAAAATTTATCGAGAGAACAATAAATTATTTCCATACATCTTATAATTGTTCTTATACAGAAAAAGTGTATAACGACTTCAATCTTTTTTTATTTCATCTTTCAATAGTTTGTCAAGTGTTTTTTTTAGGTGATTTGAATATTTTTGTCGTATGAAAACTATTGAAAAACTTCAGCTAGCGCACTCGCTGTGCCAGGAAATTCAAATGTTTTTTTTACATACATTTTAGAAAATGATTTACAAATTTAGGTTCAGGAATTCATTATTACTGTTCTAGTTTTTCATTTCACCTCAATTAAACTTCTTTCTTTAGAAAAAAAATAATGTAAAAAATAAACAATGCATTAAATGTTTATACACTTTCAAAAATACATGAAACCACATCTTGTAAATTATTTAAATGTCAAAAGGGTTCCGTAGCAGCAAATTCAGGAAGCCCTCTTGTATATATTTCCAAATAATTCTATGATTTTTCTATTATCATTATAAATATTTTCAAAATGTGTACGGATTAGTATACTGATTTATTTCATCAAATAACACACAAATATTTACCTGTATCTGTTGAACTAAGATTTTCTCTCCCTGTTGGAAAATTTCTGTTATAACCTGGTCCATTTGCATACAAGAGCGTTGTATATGGCATATTATCTACATCCGATTCTTTATTATCCAAACCTATTTTCAATAATCAAATATTGTTAAATTGAAAAAGCAAGAATTGCATATTTTAGAACAAAAATAATGTTCATAATTTTCAATTTCAAGAAGTTTTAATAATTATTTACTTTTCCCAGTCATAAATAAGAAGAAAAGTGAATCTATTTAAAGTAAGCGTCAGATTCGGCTGCGTTACGTTCAATCGTTTTTACTCTGCTGCATTCGGCAATCGAGCTTGGGTCGGTGACTCTCGCGCTTAGTTTCAAATTAAAAACATTTAAGCGCATTTTTTTATTTATTTATTTATTTATTTTGAGTAAAAATTTGATACACACATTTTTCCGTGAATCCTTTTTTCTTTATTTAAATGTTACTGCCAAGCAGCCCACTGTGTGTGTAATTTTAAGCAATATTTTCATTTATTTTGTTTTTCCGATTTTTAAACAAAGTTTTTAACCAGTAACTATGCATAATCTAGTAACTTTAGTAAAAGTATTTTAAAATTCCATGTTGTTTTTAGTTAATCTTCTCTGAAAAGCTTCACAATTTATTTTATTTTTCATTTAAGTAAATAATTTTTAATTTTCTTAGATTTCTCAGGAGTAGTACTAGATGAGAATTTTAGTCGAGTTTGACTTTTAGTAAAATCATGTTTTGATTTCTAATTCCATTAAGACTTCTCCATTTAACGCTGGGTATCTTCAATTTATACATTGGTGTGGTGTGTAAGACGAAACAGTGGGAGCCAGCTTAAGTGTTTTATTGTCATTTGACCATGGCTGCAAAGTGCGAAGACATATTTATTGTTATTACTATTTTGATTTTGCATAGCTCTAATTGAAAAAATAAAACCTATGAAACTTTATAAAGATTCATTTCGTAATGTAATAAATAATAAGATAATACAATACAAAACTAAATGTCCCTCATTTAAATAGTGTCTCGTAGATTAAATTAATATAATAATTCGATACTCAAAAAGACAAATCTTCCTAGACGCAAATCAAGACTTTATTCTCCAAACTGAATGTTTCCCTTCCTTATATATTGCCATCTAAAGTTCTAGAACTTTTCATAGTTATAATTACAGTTATCTTTTATAAATATAAATACAATACAAATAAAAGCAAGAGAGAAAGAAAGAATTTCAATTAATAAAAAAGCGCAGACACAAAAATTAAAGTTAATAAAAAGAAAACAAAAGAATTTATTTCTGGCAACTCGCTCACAACCAGGCACGCGAGTCCGAGCAGTAAATTGTGCCCGTGGTAACCAAAGTGAATTATGTTTTTTCACTACAATATTATAGTTATGGGTATTTATATACACTTTAAAATGAGATTCCAAAATAATATCTTAAAGTTACTTTGATAACTTAAACATATGAAAATAAATTTATCTTAACTGACCACTTTAATTATCTAAGTTCTGTCTTACCAAGAATGGGATTCCCTCTTTTAGGTGTACCCCCAAATGCGAATACATGGGAGTGGTCGGATGTGACAACGAGCAAGGTGTCGTCTGGTCTTGTCATCTCCAGTGCTGTAATAACAGCATCCTCCAGAGCCAGAGTGTCTTCCAACGCACGATGAGCGTTGTTGAAATGGTGAGAATGATCAATGCGACCTCCTATGGGATAAAGCTCTGATAGTATTCAATGAAATTCATCTACTCTTAAGTGATTAAATTAGATAGACAATGATATTCCCTCAGACTCCCCGTCGATTATAATCAATATTCTGGACATTGTTATCCAGGTTTGTTAGACTGTAATCATTTTACTACATCCAATGAATATGGCAGAAAGAGATATGTGACATTAAATTTTAGGTGTGAAAAACATTAATACAATTACTTTAAAATGTTGTAATTCATTTAAGAAATCGATTTACTTATATTGATTTTAAAAGCTGATATTCAAGTTCAGTTCTAGTATGCGATTTGTATGATGTACAAGAAAATCGATAATGAAAGTGTTCACATGGTAGTAATAAGTGATATAATTTCATAATTGTGAGGTCATAATTTTTCGATATTATTTGAAACACATTGATTTTTGTTCCGTTTATTTTTCAATGTTCTTCCCAATGCTCCACCTACATAATATGGAAATACAGTCGAAACTTCATATAACGAACGAACCTCTATTTTGCGAATTTCTCTACTTTACGAACTTTCCCTGGAAACAAAAACATTCCACTATTTTCTTAGTAAGAAAACCTCCAAATAGCGAAGTGTGTGTTCGATTTAATGAATCTTTTTGTTTGTGATTCGATTGTTTCTCTCCTTATTTTTAAAATAGTTCAGGACATTTAAGAGAACTTCTATATATATATATATATATATATGTAATGTTGTATTTCTACTTAAATATATAATTTTCTCCTTATTTTTAAAATATCTCAATACATTTTTCAAATTATTCTACCTTTTAACACATTTTATGGTGTTCAATTATCTAGAACTGGTTTTACCGTGTGTCTAACTCA
>BMAV01004543.1:0-40902 GCA_019973955.1 Trichonephila inaurata madagascariensis | reverse complement strand
TCCACAATCAGATTCCTTTTGTCCTCTCGACGGCCCATCTCCGTCCACATTTCTGATTCTTTCTTTTTACCAGGTAGAAAATTCCCTCTTCCTCCTCCCAGAATTACCTATTTGTTAAAAAAAATTATAAATACTACATTTACTCTTCAGGGTAGCACTCACTAAAAGGACAATGTAACCTCTAAATGGTTTTACGGCTTAATTGAAGTTCTTTTAAGAGCAGTCAGTAGGCTAAAAATCTTCAGATTATCGATTTTGAGAGTTTGATATTTCTAAAATCTCTAATTTATGATCTTTCCAGTAAGAATTAGAAACATGTAAAAATGACTTTTAAAAAATAATCAGCTGCCACTTATTACGCACATTGGTGGCAATTGATGTAAATGCTACAAAATATCTCGTTGTACAAAAACTGAAAAATGATATTTATGTATTTTCTAAGCAATTTAAGATTTTTTTCCCTATTTTATGCAAAATAAATTAAGAAAAAATAATGTTTTATAAAATAGGATAAATGCATGTTGTAATTCATTATTTTTGTGATAAAGTGATTATTTACATTAAAAAAGTAATTTTCTCAAAATGATTGTTTTCAAACTGCCTGTACCTTTTTCTCAGAATCTACTGAATGATTGCACAGGCAATTTTCATAGCTTATAACTGATATGAAACTATATATACTAAAGTTTGCTTTTGGGAATTTTCTTAAAATATTTTTCTAAAGAGCAGTTATCGTAAAAAAATGACTATTTTTAAAAAAAAACTCATAGTGACACTTTTACGTTGCATGTTTTTGAAAGAACTAAACAGGTTTTTTTTGCAAAAAATTAACTTCAGTATAAATATAAAAGTATAATTAATGTACAGATTATTCATCTCACTTTAATAGAAAATTTTGACTATATATATACTTAAGTAGTTAAACTGAGTGAGGAATTTGATGAAGCATAATTGAACATCAGTTTTATTCCCAAAGGAAAAGAAATGGCTTTCTTTTTGACATAGTCGGATGCACACTATAATTAGTTTAATAAAAATTCTATTCAGAAAGATCTCGAAATCTAATTAAGGTTTTTACATTTACTTACAGTCATTAATAATTAGTTATGTTATTATTCTTTCTTACTTGAATGCTCCTTTTACAGAAACACTCATTTTATATTGTAGTATACTTCATGTGTGAGTTTTGAAATTTGTTTTACAAATTAATTGAAGTTAAATTTTATATATGATTCAATTACTTTCTAATAATGATCTATGTTGTAATTTCGTTCGACATACGCATATATATTCGTATACGTGTGTGTGGGTGCATTTATATATATATATATATATACATGTACATATATGAATTTAAAAGGGCGTACTCAGTCAGCGTTGCTTATATTACTGTAACATCCATATTTTTGAGTTTTCCAAATCTCAATAATATCTTCATCTTTACCATTCAAAAATCATTTCAGTATCTCAAGTAGAGTTAAAAACTATAGAAGTGACTGAAAATGAATGTAGAGTTAACCAAAGACTATGTTTTTAATTTAGAATACTTTGCACCCTAGAATTACAGAAAATGCAAAAGAATGTACCACACTTTGTTTAAGTACTGCATTAATACTTTATGTGATTTCCCTCGGTAACGCACGGATATCATCTAAGCGGTAGTTCCTTTCATGCCATACATTCTGAAGCATATCTGGAATCACCAAAGTAAAAGCATTTGAAAAGCTCTTTCTGAGTTCTAGATTTTTTTTGGAGGGGAAAAAAGAGCACACACGTAAAATACTTCATATAACTTCATGCAATGAAATCACTTAGTGTCAATTTGGGAGATCTAGGTGACTAAAAACAGAACACAACGTCAGAATCTTCAGTTTAACCAATGCCACACATTATAAGATTTGGGCATAAAAATGTGCCAACATCCACACCCAAAATGGAGGTGCTCCATCTTGTGGAAAGATGTAATCAGTGGATTCCGCTTTCAGGTGTGGCATCAACCATTATTCAAGCATATCGAGATAAAGGTCTGGAATAACACTTAAATGCTTCTCTCTTATGATGCGGTCGTAATGAACCCTATTTCTGAACTTTGAGTCAAATGAACTTTCTCATGATAATGCCTTTGATTTATTGGCTTGCGCAATAACTTACTAAATTTTGAGCTTCGTTCTACATTCTATGAAATTTTGAATTTTTTCTATACATTTATATACATGCTGGGTGTCCCAAAGCTTAAATTTAAGAAAGTATAAGTTGAAAGAGGAATCATATGAGTTCTGAGAAAATATTTTAAAAATTCCATATCAATTCCTTTCTACCTTAATGTAGAATTTACAACTTTAAAAAAAAGATCGCTTGTTGAGTCGTGAGTGACTAGCTAAATTTATTTCTTCCAATGCTTCAGAAATCTTTTTCCGCAGTTCGTTTACATGCTCTATTGATCAAAAGAAGTTTGAAAGTAAACACTTTTAAGTTGTCCGATTTATTCTTAAATTCGTTGCTTAATTTAAATCACATGCTTAATGTAGAATTTTGAGAAATGATATCATTTTGTAAGGGAAAAAATTGCCATAATTTTTAGTTGTAGAAAAGTAGCTAGTGTATCATTTTGGAATCTTATATAAATGGGTCATATTTTGAAGAACTTGCCTAGGATAGTATGCACAATGTTTTTTCTTTTTAAGGAGAGTCAAAATTAGGTAACATTTTTTTCTGAAACCCCAAATGAAACAAGCTAGCCATCGATTAACCAAGTGATATGGTACTTTCTTTGTTTTTTCCAAAATTGACATAACTTCCTTCCCTTTCACCCCGTGCTCTCTTTCAATCAAAAGACACACTGTATGTATATATGTGTGTATTTTTAGTCAAGATTTTTAAAAAGATCAGGATTAATTGTTCTTACATTAGTAAATTTATTTACATGTAAGAAAAAGTGTGAAGTTCTTGCATATGCATCTAACATTAACCTCAAACTGATGCTGATCTCTTAAGAATGTCCGGAGTGACGGGTTCAAAAAATCAATACTTTTATTTTACATTTTTCGGAAGAAAATCATCTTAAAAATAAACCTTAAAGTTTTCCGACCGAATTTTTTAATATTTTCAAAGTTATAGCCAAAAGAAGAGAGCGTGTCGTAGTGTGTATGAAAATGGGATGATGCGACAGCCGCAACCGCTCTGACCGTTCCCTCTTTTATTGACTCTCTCTCTCTCTCCTTCCGTCCTTATTATTCTAGGATACTCAGGTATGAATATAATTGCAAACATTTTCGATTGACAAACACGAAATATAAGAATTTTGTACAGTATACAAAACCCTCAACACTTTTACTGCCCAGATTCTTGGTGCAAATATCAACAATTGAAAGCGGAAAATCAAGAGAGCGCTTATGAATACCCAGTAACGTATGAAGAGCAATTTATAAACCTTATAAAACCAATGTACGAGATTTTAACATCTCACGATTTTTTTAAAATACATTTGGGAGGGGAAACATGCAAAATAACGAGTTTCAATCACTGAAAGTGAAATTTCGCTCCAAAGTATACATTTGCTGTAAAAAACGTTTTGAATTTGCTACCTATATGACTGCCTTTATCTTTAACAGTTGCCTAATGTATACCCCCGCATCGCGGAGGGGGGTCCAGGATTCTGGAGAACCAAGGCCTGACTGACACCAAGTTCGTATTCGGGCTTGGAGTCCGAAACTCAACTTTGCAGGGGTTCCTAACATTTTTCGTTACGACACTGATCTTTAATGAGGGTTTTCTACTTGTACTATTAGAGGGGATTGGCGTCACAATAGGTCAAACAGCTAGGGACTACGCTGCCACCGATGGCAATGGACGGATTTTGTGGGCAGAGAAAACTGCAGAAATCAGTTTTATAAAGGCCAAAACCTTACACAGGACTCTCAAAGCCCCTGAAAATAATAACTTTGAGGAAACGGAAGAATTGCTGTATGAACCAAACATAGCTGATTACTGTAAGTATTGTCAAAACTTTAAACGTGTTTTCCTCGAAACCCTGTTTTTGAAATTTCGGGGAAGCACTAACTTAAAAGTATTCAACCGATATGGCTAAAAATTTGACCTGTTATTCTAGACACATATAGCTTAATACTTAACCTTTAAAACACATTCAATTTTTAATAGTAAATTATATTCTTTTTAAACAATTTCAACTGCCAAAATTAGATTTTAAGAACTTTCTTTTTCACAATTCCACCCTTTTTTAATTTTTTAATATGCATACTATTAGTTAGTTCATCAGAAAAAAGTCTACAGAACAATAATGCTTTGATTTTTTTTTTGTTTCAGATGACTACGGAAGGCTGTTTGCTTCCCCAAAACAACTCACCTTTTTTCAAGGACTCCTTTTTAAAATAACAAATTATAGGCAAATTAATGTAAAATTAAGTTAAGAAAATTTTTGTACACTTTAAAATACTACTAAAAACATGTAAAAAAATTACTAAATGATCGTATTTTATTTTCTTGTTTAAAAAAATGCGCCAAAAAGGTCGAAATTTCGGCCATCACACCGGCATTCAAAATGCATTAATGCATTTAAAATGTTTTTACTAGAGAGGGAAGTTTGAATTTTGAGCATTTATAAAATCACTAAATTTCGTTTTTTGTTTTCTATTTTTTTTTATAATACTACTACTGTTTATATGTAAAAATATAATCATTTTTAAGTCATAAACTACAACTACAAAATTATTCCTTTGGTTTCTTTCTTAAGTGATATATGTTCTGAGAATATAACGTGTATACTAGGACTTCTTTTAAAACTTTACATCAGCTAATTTTGTAATATTACTAAAACTTCAAAAACAATTAGCTCTTAAAATTCCAGTGTGTCATTAACCAATTCTTTACCATGTAAGTAAAATAAATTCTTCTAAAATAAGTTTCTGGTATAAAATTACTTTCAAAGTTTTCTATTGTATACTATGCATAATAAAGTATTTATAGAATAGTTTTTTAAGGAAGAGTACTTCTCTCAAATGTACGTATTTCCAATATTAGCGAAGGCTTCTATATATATAAAGAAACATTTTTTTATAGACGTAGGAATTTATTTTACTTTGCAATCTCATTAATTAAGAAGAGAAAATAAAATAGTATGTTTCAGATTTAGATTTGTGTGGTAAACAAATATTTAAATAAATATTTTTAAAAATCTAGAAGCACAGAAAAAAGGAAAATGTCTGGGTTTAATTGAGAGCACTGATAAAATGAAATATTTATGTAAAGAGTACTTTATTCTGCTCTTTTGCCTGGAATAATAAACCGGACTTGATAATTTAACAAAATTCTTACTTTAGTATTAAAATATTCATTTCTCTAGTTTAGATATCCAAAGAAAAAATGTATTCTTTCTTTATATTTTTTGTATCAAATTTCTTATGTAGCACTGCTGAAGAAAAGTTTGGGTAAAAATAATCGAAGGTCTAAGTTTTAATGAGAGAATGAAAATATCATTGATTTTATTTTTATATTTTTTTGTGTGTGTCATTTGACTACATGATTCATCAGGAAGCACTAAAAAGTTGGAAGCGCACTGATTGATTATCTTAATAATAACTATAAAAACATACATTGGAAAACAAAGTTAAAATTTTTATAATTAAGATTTATAATTAATTGATAGTAATACTTTCAATGACATTAACATTGTTCTTGTAGTTTTATAACAGTCTTCTTACATTTAGGACATACTATTCATATTTGCGCAGCACAACTGGAATATTTTATGCATTTTATTAATAAATAATTTTTGCATTGTCACAGTAAATTTTTCTAATTCCTCATCATAGTGCGATGTTGAAGTTTCAAATGGTGACTGCAGTTTCAGGTGTCGTTCTCATCATTTGACCAAGATTTATAATTACGAGATTGATCACCAAATGGCTCTTATTTCTTAGAAATTTTACATTTAATGAACATTTAAATCAATTCGATGAAACATGAATGATTTAATTCAGAATTAGAAATAACGTATTTATTCGAACCTAAGCCACCATCAATTTTTAGGAGCACACCAAACTCTCCACACGTTTTTGTGAGAAAGTAAAAAAAAAAAAAAAAATGTAAAATAGTTTATCGATATCCGATATTTACGTAATCCATAAACAATTAAATAAATAAACAATATAAAATGAGAATAATTCATTTATTTCACTCATATGAAAAACTGTTAACTGCACACATGAGCCTGTAATTGTTCATACCGTCGTATAATGTTCAATTTTTGTCATTCAACGAAATTTTTGTACCTTTTATTCTAAGTCGCAAGCAATTTTCAGTAGCATTAGTAATTGGAAAAAAAAGAGCTCAAATAAATATGGTACGTTATTTGTTCAAATGTGTACAAATGTCACAAAATAATTAGGAAAAATGCAATAGCTCTAATTTTATTTTTTTGTTTATTTAACATTAAGATTCACCAACAGAACGTTCATTTTATTTGCGATGAAAGCTTATCGGTAACTTTAATACTCACATTGATATTCCTCCCTGGGTCATCCTCAACAAGTTGTCGGGCAATATCTTTACACTCTGCCCTGTCTTCTTTGGGAATTTTTCCGTCGCTCTCCCAATAGCGGCTTGCAGAATGGCTGTACATGGCAGCCGGAGTAGCATGGGTCACTCGGGTCGTTGTTACAAGACCTGTGGACTTGCCTGGGAAAAGAAATAAGCATATTAGCTGTTTATACGCAGATATTTCACTCTATGATATTCAATTAACTTATTCATGCCTATGATTTTAGCCATGCTTTTATCTCAAAAATTTGTTTTCAAAACAATGCCACAACATTCAAGACATAAAAATATTAAATTTTCGTTTTAAACCCTTGAGTTTCATCGGCGTATATATCCGTCTTGCTGAACCGGTGCATTATGTGCCCCGAACGGATATATCCACCATTCCGAAGTACCATTATTTCCTTTGAGTTACGGTCAGTAAAACTACTCCGAAGAATTCGAAATGCGATAAAATGTATTTGACAGTCTTTGTGCAAAGGATTTACTTATTTCGGAGAAAGATTTGTGTGCTTATTTGTGTGTCCCTTTCATCTCCAATACATCGCATAAGCGTGTTGATGTGAAAAATGATGGCACTGCAAAGCAAGTCGCGTATCTTTTAATCAGCATTTAATGTGTTAAATTATCTGTGTGCGTGAAGGATATGAAGGAGATTAGAACTCACAACCTTCAGATTCTTTAGCACAAAATATAGCCACTATACTAAAATGATAATCATAGTACGGAGGTTGTTATTGGCTTATATATATACAACCACCCCACACTTCCCTGCCATTGAGTCGGCGAATAGCCGAACGAATGATACCGTAGTTATGGCGATCGTGTGAGGTTTTGTGTCATTTGTGTTTGACGGCTTGATTGTTGCGTCATTTTGTGTTTGACGGCTTTTGGTTGTCCTTGCTTACCAGTAATCCCATAGGCTTGACATATATAAAATTATATGCAAAATTTAATACTTAACCTTGGAAATTTCATACAGTTTATAATAAAAGTCGTATTGTAGCTTTAGCGTCAAAGTATATTATTAAAATAAATGCATTGTTATTATATGGAGGAAGGGAATCTCACGACGAAAATTACGATTGAAAATTGGATCGCAAATTTTGAAAGTTTGAAGCAATAAACTATTCCTCCTTAAGTTACTATTACACAGCAGTAGTGAGGTCTTATAATCAAACAGAACCAAATTAAATCATTTTCTTTCCTTATACTTTCAACATTTTACACCAATTACTTGAATCAATGGGATTTTTGAAACTAATTCCTCTCATTTCACCTTTCGTAGTCCTTTTATTAATAATGCATAATAATTTGAATCAAAATATCAATAATATATGATTCATTCGTTGTGGTAGCAATTTGCATAGCTGGTTGAAAATAGCTGTATGTTTAACTTTCCATGTAACGTAACTCATATCTTTCAAGCATCACGTATCTGGGACATAGTAGCACTATGAGGAATTATACAAATTACGTGAAATGACGGAGAATACAAAAAAGGTTAGGATAAGTAAATAATCCTAAATACAAAATGATCACTCATGTAAGTCCCGAGAAAAACCTTTAAAATTTCCAAATCAGCCGCATATAAATGCACTGTAAAAGTGCATTACAATGTGTACTGTCCTTTGACTGTTGTAAATGATTGATTTGAAGTCAATGCGACTTGCAGAAAACTCAAAGGAACTTAGGAATGAGAAAATCCTGTTATCGATATTGACTATATTATTATTGACAATATTCCTTACATCCAACGAAACTTGATGAGACTTTTGAACTCCATGCCAAAAGAAGACTTCAAGGACATGTTTAGCAGATCTCAGTGATGCATTGATATAGGAGGTGCCCATTTCGAAGGACAGTAAGGTAACTTTCGTTAATATTTCATCTACGTTAATGTTACAGGACTATTCACCGCACTTTATTGTCAGAGGCTGTACATACTGATTTTAACTGCTTAAAACTAATATTTCTAGTACAATTTGATTTAGTGTATTTTTACTTAAAAATATCTATGAAATGAGGAATTATCGAGTAAATCATACTTATTCAAATAACGTGATTCTGTACGTGATGCAAAAAATAAACAATGATTTAAATTTGCCTTCGTTAAAGTGTTTTAAATATTACCAAAAAATATGAACAAAGCAAAAAATACGATCAATATACTTCTAATGCAATAACTTATTTTATCACAAAATAGTTCAGCATCTTATTTTTAGTAGCACGTTAATCAAAATTATCCTTCTATTTTTAATTTCATTTTTCTATTATTCATTCAATATTTGACTTTTTTTCGAACATTTCGCTATTCAATAGAAATGAAAAAAAAAATCTTTTGCTAACACACGTCATTCAATATATAAAGATACAAAACGTTAGAAAATACCTGATTACACAATCTCATAAATTATTCATGCTTGACTCGTCACATTCCGGAAGTCGGGAGGCGTGAAAAGCCGGGAATTCCTTCTATTTAATTACATTATTAATCAATCAAAGGAAGTTTTTAATCCCGCGGAGATGTTCACACACACACATCAGGCAAAGGTGGCGTTTGCTCGCTAGTTTCTGCCTCGTAGACATGTTCTAGAGTTTTGCCTTCTTTTATGAGAGTGACTTGTCTCATTATTTAATAATGCATCTCATCATTTCACCTTCAGCTTGAATTAATTCATAAGAATTTAGGGACTAGGTGAAGGAAAGTGTTTCTTTACACCCTGCTGTTTTTCTAAACGAAGGTTAGAGGTAAGTAAAATGTAAAACTAAAGAGCAAATATCTTCATAACATGAGTGTAGTTACGAAAATAGAAAAGTTTATGAAAAAGAACATGTGGCGTGACATGTCCTTGGAACCTCTTACACAAAGGAACTTTTTTTAAAAATAATAAACCGAGAAATTGTCTTATTAACCCCTTAACTGCCACCGGCGTATGTATCAGTCTCGCTCAACCCGTGTTTTAAGTGCCCCAGACGTATATATACGTCTTTCAAAATACAATTATTTTCTTTGCGCTGTAATCATTACAATATATCCAAAGGCTTTGGATGCAATAAAACAATCTTGACAGTATTTTTAAAGGATTTACTTATTTCAGAGAAGTATTTGCTTATTTGTGCCTTTTATTTTCTCTTCAATACACCACATACGCGCAACATTTGAAAAACGATGGCACTGGAAAACGAATTGCGTATTTTAATATGCCGTCTACCCCTTTCACGAGCAGTGACTAATAGCTCTAGCCACATATTAAAAAAATTTTCTCCAAGCGGGTGAGGGATATTTAGTCCATCCACATGAGTTAATTGAAGCTAAAACGTATAAAAATCAATACAGATGGCAGGACGATACCTTTTTTGCATTTTATGTCCTCTGATGGGTAGTTATAAACAGTGTTTCTCGGTGTAAATCTACAAATTGTATTTTGAATACTATAAATAAAATTTCTGATCTTTGAAAAAAATTTCGACATGTGTCTTAAGTATACTTTTCTCTCAACTGAATGAATTAAGTGAATTTTTCTAATAGAAAAAAAAAGTTTTATTTAGGTTTTTGGAAAACTTTTATATGTGGCTAGCTGCTCTATCCACTGCTCACATAGAACAGAAAAATGACCTAGAAATTTTCGCTTTTCTCCACACTAAGAATCATGTGAGAATGTTGGGGGTAGGAAATGTAAACAAACTTTGTTTAGAATATGTGGTACAAGATTCTCGGGTTCGAAAATCTTTCATTACAGATTATCTGCTCTGGAAACACGTTTGCATATTATAAAGTTCCACAGTAAATAACTCATCAAATTTGTGAAATAACTAATTTAAATCCTCAAAAATGTTACTTTATATCTAACCTTTTATACTAAAATTAAATAAAATATAAAATGGGGATACATTCCAATTTCAATGTATGTACTAAATATTCTATATATATTCTTAGTAAGTATTCTATGTTGTACAATTATTCTGTTATTATTTAATTAAACTTATACTTTGTATTTAATTGTTATTGAAATAGTTATTACATAGAATGTTGTCAATTTTTCATAAGAGGTTTATTGTAGCATGATTCATTATTTCTGTCCTGAAAAGTATGTTAAATGTCCTAAGCGTGCGTAGGTTATAACGTCTAGCCACCACCCAGGAAAAATGCCCTTTATCAGATCATTTTTTTTGACTAAATAATATGTATAAGTGATGAGAACATTCCATTTATGAAGTACTTTATCACAGAAAAGTGTGTATTTTAGCTTTGTGCCCATTAAAGGGTTAAGTCGTTAAATTATAATTTAGTTCTTAACACAACCTTTTAAGAACAGCTCTATGTGTACTCATTCTTCACGAAAACACTCCATCTCATATTTATAACAAAAACCGAAACTTATAAGGAAATTGAATTAAAAATACTTTTAAACACAAACATTTACAAAACATGCTTAATTTAATTTGTACAAAAGAACCTTAAAAAGCCTTCTACTTTTTAGGGCTCTACTTTTTTTAAGTATTAAAGTAAAATTAATGAAAAATTAACCAGAATAAAAGTTTCTCATACTTTAAAATGTTTATCATTATACGAACAATCAGATTTTGTTGTTTTATTTCATTAATGAGTGAATAAATATAAATAGATATGTGTAGTGTTTTAACAATTGGTCTTTGAAACTTTTAATCAACTGTAGAAAATGCGATCGAACATGCAATTATGTTTAAGGACAAAAGAGATGCGATGCAAGGAAAAAAAAAGTTTCACTGACATTTAAGACTCATTACAAATCTTTCTCTTCTATGAAACATTTTTCCACTAAACCTGCCCGTAATATTTATAGATCAGTGTTGAGGCTAACAGGTACACATGTTTTAAATAATTGGGATTCCACAAAATATGTCAAAGTTAATAGAAAGTCAGTATTAATAGAGGTGTATCAATACAGCATCAGGACAGATAGAGTACACCTAGACGATGGAAAATCACATAGGAATGCATGGTCGGAAACGTTTTGCGTCTGCGGTAGTGACGACAGAAAACACAAAAAATGCATGGCACGAAGATTGGGCGAATACCTGTTTATATATATTATCCTTACAACAGCACAAAATCAATAAAAAAGAATATTAAAGGAACGATACGGGTTCATGTCGGGGTGAAAGAGGCGCACGTCTTTACTATACAGCAGTGGTCATCAAACTTTTTGACCTCACGGACCAGTAAATTCACAATTTAAATCCCACAGACCACTAATAGGATTTTGTGAATATTAAAAATATTTATAAAAAAAAATGTGATCTAAGAACGCAATCAATGTATCTTATAAAACATCTTTACGTGATGAGTGAGTACATACCACGTTTTTCTGGGGACCAGCGAAATTTTCTCTTGGAACACCACTTTGGCGACCTCTGCTATACAGGATCCGCTAAAGGTCATATGAGAAATCCTGATATGAATGGTGGTAACCCTCTTACTGGTATAGGATTATTATGTACCAGATCACGCTCCGTCGTCGCTGCTTGGCGTTCTTTCCCTTCATCCACGTCATTTTGTATCCATGATGAAGTATGGACTGTTGAACAATCTCTGGCGCAAGTGTGTAAAGAAGGAGCAGCTGGGAATTTGCCGGGCTTACGTTGTGTGTACAATCCTTGTGCGGCACGTCCATTGCTATCAACGTTCTCGTATGCAGATGCATATTAACGAGCTCATTGTGCGTGTAGTGTTCTGTCCTATTACCACTTTGCCGGTAGGCAAAATGAAGCTTCATAGTGAGCGTGACAGCAAAACCCTCATGTAAACATCCATCGTGATCTAATGCTTCGATTTATGTAGCATCATCTATCACGTATAAGCCAACCTAAGACTTTCTAGGAGTGATCCTGTACTAAGAATAATAAACATGTTTCCTCCTTTTATTTGTGATTGTTTTTCTTTTATTTTGTGTTATCACTACCACTCCAGGAAAGCGTTTCCAACTCTGCATCCATATGTGATTTCACATCATCTAGGCTTACTCTATCTGTCCTGAAAGATTTTAACCTCTGTACCGAAATACCGTCTATACAGATACGAAGAAAAACTGTACCAATGTGGACAACAGGCAATGTGGATTAGAAAAATTTAAAATTTGGAGATGTAAAATGTTTCAATACCCTCGGACCAGGATGTAAAGGAAAGACGTTCTATAGGGCATGCCTATTTAAAGATGAATCTTTGAAGTTCAGGATAGCAATTCAGCTAAAGGCAAAATTCCGCATTTGTGCGAGCTAATATGAGCATTGAGTAGTATATACAAAGCTTATAGTTATTGTATTTTATTGAGCAATATGATTAAACTCTATTCCTATTGTTACGTTTTACGGGCAACAATTTTATTTTTGATCTAGCTAAAATTTCTTTTACATTTAGAGCAGCAGTAAATGGCTTGGGGAAAGAAACGTCAAAGTTTTGTCATGGTCAACTTATTCTCCTTACCAAAAAAGATAATAGAAAATGTTTAGACTTTTTTATCTTGTAACAAAAATGTATGCAAGTAAGAGGCAATCAAATTCATTTAAAAAGCTGGAGAATAATATCTATTTAGCGTGGAATAATATTGAACCTGAATATTTGAAACATTTGTTAAAAACTAGCCAGGTAGAATGCCTTACTATTTCACTATGACAGCAGGCCCATAAAATATTAACTCAAAAAATAAATGTAAGAAATGATGAAAACCTTAATTTTCCTACTTAGGGATTCGTTATTATTTTCTGATTTTGACTTGAATTTTTATTTTACTAAAAGAAAAAAAAAGGAATGAAATGTATAAGTATTTAATAAACAAATAATTTTTATAAATAAAAATTTATTTATTTCATTAATAATTCCAGTAATTTGTTAAAATAAAACATCAGCTGTCCTTATTATTTTAAAAATCAATGTATACAAGTATATATTTCAGAATACTACCATCGTTTAACATTATTCACCTGCTATGTTGTCAAATGCATTGCAAATCAGGCATTATATTTTATTTTAGCATTAGAAAAGGCAATTCCCTGCTATTCGTTCTATGTTGTAAATAAGATGTTTTTTTTTTTTTTTCTTCTTCTTAGTTCTGTAAATATTCTTAAACAAAATTAGTGATTGATTTTTATTTCTGACCCATAAAAAGTAAAGATTAATAAATTATGCATATCTAATTCTCATAAAACTTTTCATCCATGTCAAATTGTAGTTGTTGAGTTAGTTTGAATTGAACAAGCTGCAGCCCATTGTTTCAATAAAAACTAAATTAAACTCAGTGGCGCAACAGCCCATTGGAGGGCCAAGACTTATTATGCCTATCTTAGCTTACGAGACTTAGGATGTTGAGGTGCATGAGCAGATGTTCCAGTCCGGTGGTCACTCTGACGCTAAATTTAAGCGCTTAGTTCTTAAGCGAGCTTGGTAATTATTTATCGACCCACTGAAGGCATGAAAGGCTGAGTTGACTTAACCAGCTTGGGGTTTGAACCCCGGACCTCTCGCGTGGAAAAGAGATATGCTACGACTCCAACACAGGACTTCATTTCATGATATAATCCGAAAAATATATAAAGCGTTAATACCCATCTATATTTATCATCACCGGCTTCAAAATACACAGACATCATCAGTACAAATACACGGCTATACTAGCTTCTAATTTAATAAAAATGACGAAACTTGACAAAATTTGACGCACGTATTTTTTAAACCAAGACTGTACCAATATGAATATGTTGTTATTGTTTACATACTACCTTTGACAGCATTCTTTTCAATAATTAATTTTCAGTTGTTTAAAGTGGAATATAAAATGAAATATTATAAGTATCCAAGTATGAGAAATGTGAGCCAGTTAACTGAAGCAATTAACTTTTCAACAATTTTTTTTAAATAAAGGAGGTATAATCGATATTTGTGTGTGTGTAATTTAAATAATCCATATCAATTTTATAATTAATATTTCTTTGCTAATTTAAAGAAATTAGCTATCAAGGTACTCGTATGTACACGTATTTATTGATGTCTTATTGGTGATTGTGCATTCCTCTTCGTATTCAGAGTTTAATTCATTAATATAATCACAGCAGCACTTGAGTAATTTCCTGCCATTAAAATCATGAGCGTGTGTTTAAGCGAACAGTAGAATGAATGTAAAGTGGGAGTAAATAGATGTTGCTACAGGGTGCTCTCCCGAGAAGATTTATTGAGGAATGTTGTGTTATACTGAGCGTAAATGCACTTACCTTAAAGTACGAGTTACTTAATAGCTACGTAGAATGAGGATCAAATTATGAGCTTATTAGAGTCGCGTGTCAGATAAAAATACATATTATCGCAGTATTTTGTACACGCATTTCTGATACACAGAGCTTGTTTTTATAATTTAGATACTGTCTATATTTAATCATGTGCTAATATTCATAAAATTCTGTGTAATTCGTCTTTTAACGCCTTAACTGCAGATTAAAAGTTGCGCCATTAGCTCCCCAGTGCCACCGTTTTTCACATAGGCAAGCATATGCGGTGTATTAAGGGAAAAAGAAAAGGCATAAATATGCAAATTTTCTCTGAAATATTTAAATCCCTGGCAAACACAGTTAAAGTCATTTTATTACATTCTATCGCATTCGTAATTGTTTTATTATTAGCCGCTCAAAGACAAGAATTATATTTCAGAAGGACTGATATATATGTCCATGGCACATAACACACCAGTTAAGCGAGACGTAAATATACGCAGGTGGCACTTAAGGGGTTAAAAGATTAAAGAATATTATACAACATTTTTCAGTGTTAATTAATAACGATCTCAATTGTTCTACAATGCTAGCACTCAGATAAATTAATTCTAGTAATAGTAGATTTTATACAGATAAAACTGTAAATGTTTCACTAAATGAGATAATTTATTGATTTCAGAAATGGATAAATACTTTTTAATTTTGCAATTTCATTAAAGAAAAATTTAAGTTTTTAATAATCGCTGTGTGCTAATTCATGAATCATAGAATTCCAGCACATTGACGAATTTATTGCTGTGAATTTCAGTTACTTTATATATATAATTCTTTAATCAATTATTCTTGTTGTTCTGTGCAAAGTTTTTCAATAATAATGTTGGAAACAAAACCTTAAAAAGTTGCTATAATATAGAGCAGAAAAAGAAATGTGAAGAATTTTACAAATAGAAAAAAAAAAGTTTCTTCTTTTATCTTAATATAAACGATAATTTTATTATTTTTTTTCGGATTTGTCAAAAATTAAAATAATTACGTTTTTGCATATTTTAATGTATTTATATTAGCCATCAACTAAACTTTTGTTTTAGTCGCCAATTAATTGTTCGGTGCATCACTTTTCATTTTTTTTTTCTTCACACAAAGTACGTAGGTGAAATTTTGAAAAGCCCCAGATGATCCCTTTAAATTCCTTCCTTCCAACTTAGCTACATAATGGTCATAGCTACTTCCTTGTACCAGGTGTCTAGGTATAGAAAGTGGCTGTAGGGTAAGATCGGATATAGTGCCAACTGGTGTAAGAAATGAGGTGGGTGAGCATATTTCGAAAATGGTAAAAGATACAAAGAATAATTCATTACAAAGTTTGAGTTTCAATTTGCAAGGAAATTTGAGCATAATAACCCTATGAACAAAGTTCATAAGAATTTGAATAGTTTGCTCAACACTTCTTTCAATGTTAACCAATGAATATCGTTAGAAAGAAAATAAAAATATTTATCGGCTGAGATTTTTACTATCAGCATTCGATATCTTCACTACGATGAAAATGTCAAATATTTTTTTTTTAATTTCATGGTATGTATCTTTTCATATACAACTTCTGACAATAAAGTTCAGTTAAGGAAGTTAGAACGGCCGATTTAGGAAAACTGGCGAATCAAAATGTAGCACATGCGTAGCGGCAGGTGTTGTCCATCTACTCTGCAGTTTTTTGGTTGAGCGTCAGTTGTGTTCTGTGTTAGACTTGTTTTACAAAGTGATTGCTTATTGTGTTGGTTCTTAACTGAGAATAAGTACGCGGTCAGGTTTTTTATTCACGACAATTCTCTTCTCATATAGCCAATATCGTCAAACAGTTCCTGGCTAAGAAAGGTGGTGGTGCAAATTGAAATTACAAACTTCTTCCTATGCACACGACTCAAACTCGCTTTGAAAGGAAAGAGATTCTACGATATTCATAACATCCAAAGAAACATGACGAGGGTTTTGAACTCCATCCCAAAAGCAGACTTCTTGCAAAGTTTCCAGGGCATGTATAGCAGATCTCAGCGGTACATAGTTGTGGGAAGTGACTATTTCGAAGGACAGTAAGGTAACTTTCGTTAATATTTCATCTACTTTAATGTTACAGGACTATTCACCGAACTTTATTGTCAGAGGTTGTATATGTACTATTTCACATGGTTTCTGGCACAAGCATTAGTAGCATATCAATAAAGACCAACACTGTTGTTGGACTACACATTCACTTATTGTTTGAAATACGTCTACAGAATAAAATGTAAATTTAGGTTCAAATCAGGAGAGAATGTAGGTCATTTTACGGTAGTTACTGCCGTATTTCATTTATTGATGCTCAGAAGTGTCCATAAAGTAATGCTTTACTGGAGTGAAACAACGCCATTGTGATAGAATCAAATGTTTCGGACTTAAAACAATGACAAGATCTCCATTATACCAACGTCATTTATTCCTAAAGACACTCTAAATATCGTTTTCTGCTTAATGTTTTCTTTCAAAATATAAAACCAATCAGCTTGATATTAAAAAGTCCTTGCCAAATGTTCACTAGTTAGAGTGTTACTAGGGATTGCAATACCGGTATACTGGGATACCGAATACCGGTATTTTGAGCCATTTGTACAATTTTGTAATGCGGGTATTCAAAAGCTTAAATGCTGATTTTTCGGTATTTACTAGACATTTTTTTTTAATTGTCTCCACTGTATGTTACGAGATCGCCCACATCGCAAAATAGCACACGATTTTGTTTTTATGTCTCTCTAACGGGCGAAATGTTAAAGTTGCATCGTACAATTAAGACAAGTGATAAAATACGTAAATTAATCTAGTAGACGGGCCCAAACTATATTCTATTACGGCTCAGAGCGATACTGCACACACGCAGAATTCGTAGTCTGATATTCGTATCTGTGAAAAAACAAGGTTGTAGTTGTGAAGAAAGTATTTCGATATATCGAAAACATTTCGATATTTTTAAACTGGCTAGTTTGCTACTCACATTGTATTTGCATATCATACATGTATTTACATATCATCATGATTTTATAAAAAAAATGAAAAAGAAGAAGAGACACTATTCTATTCAAATTTAATCAAGTTTATAGTAATTTTTCTTAAAATGTTTTAACCGCAAACCTTATCCACAATCAGAAGAATTCGGTACAGTTATCGAAGTTGATGATGACACTAATGTCGATAATGAAAGGAATTATCTCTTGAACAAAAATTGGAATTAGCGATAGCTAAAAATTTTCTACAAACCAAAATATAATATAGAAATCAGCTATATGCAAAAACATCCGACGAGAAATTTATTTTTTGAAGATGAGAGATTTACAGGTAAATTCTTGGAAAATGTATATTTCTTATTGCTAACAATACCACAAAAAAGCGTAGATGCCGAAAGACCGTTTACGACAGCTGGTAAATACTGAACATAATTACGGTTCATGCTTATTTATAGTGCAAATGATGCATCATGTTTTTTAAGATCACATTTCAAAAATTTGTAATAGTAGCACAGACTGAATAGTGATATTTACACTTTTTGGGGGATATAAATAAATAAGATATTACTTTACTTTTTTTATTCTTTATGTACTGTTATAATTCAAAAATTACAAATTAATTTTTTGTGATATTTACACTCTCTAATAAAACTGGCAAATAAAACAAAGAAACACCTATATTTTCTGTCTTTTCCTCAAACATTTACTATCGGTATTAAAACCGGTATCCCAGTATTAAGATCTAAAAAATACCAAATACCCCCCGGTATTGAACTTTTGGTCCGATATTGCAATCCCTATGTGTTACTAATGATTTCGCACGCATGACATAGATTAGTAGAAGTGGCTGTACGTGTCAATATAAATCTCGTTCAAATTCAACAGATGTATGAATCCACCATGATTGATGGAAGAAATCATAAATATGTTTTGAAAACATTATTATTTCCATCCTTTCTATTGTCTTTCTATCTTGTTTTTGTCTATAAAATCAGGTTAATAACACTATCGAGAGAGAGAGAGACTCCATTTCGTTGAATATCGATCAAATTGTGTAGCACCACATAATTTAATTATTGAACACCAAGTTCCTATGAAAAACTTGTTTTTTGTTGTGACGACAATACTTACAGTAGGAAGATCGTGAAGTTTAAAAGGCAATACATAAACTTAGAAACTAACTCTAAGTTCAATCTCATCTTGCTGTGTGGAGAAACGTCATAAGAACCACGAAGACTGGAAGAAAAGACATCTTACATAGCTTCCGAACGATTTTTTATCCAGGATCTCAAATTAAGAAATTCAATTAAATTAAGTTTGAAAAATTATTTAGATCATTTTTATTTTATCTCTATTAAGAAGCAAATTTTGTAATGGGGAAATCATGTTCAAAAATTAATCAATTTTATTAACTAACTGATATTTTATCCTCACAATTTAGTTTCCTTTCAGCCATTAAAACTAATGTGTTTGGTTCCAATGAAAATTGCCTAAGTTATTTACGGTGATCATTTTTTTTTTTCTGTCAAGTCTCCAAAGAATATTTGCAATTGCATTTTTATTTGTAAATTTGACAGAATACAGAGGAAGGTTATGCCAAGGTTCTTTTAAGTTACCTAATTTGTCTTAAACTTCTTCATAGGTGCTAAACGCTATAAGTATCCATTACTTTTTCGAAAAAAACAAACTTAATATAAGCTTTTCTAAGAACTCTAAAATAATTTAGCGTTAAAAATGTATTTTATAATTTTAAGATGGTTAAATATTATATTCACTCATTGCTTAGTTACTTAGAATCATTATTAAGATTAAACAACATTTTGATATTTACTTTTTTTATAATATCAAAAAGTTTTTGTCCTGATTTTTATGACATATTTTTAAATTTCTAACCATGTATATTTTACTTAATTTAAATAATGAAGATAGGATATATTTTCCATTGTATTTAAACAAACATAATTTTGGACTTAAATTTTTGTTACAAAAGAGAGCTTAAAAGTTTTTAAAAACTCACAAAATTTCGTTCAATTCTGAACTTGATGCAGGGGCGTAGCAGCCGTCGCATTAGCCGTATCAATGATACGGGGCACCCAAGCTATACTTGTTTCAGCATTTATAATCTTTTGACACTTTCAAGTGTTTAATTAAGATATCCGACTATCCAAAAATCATGATTTTTTTCACAATTTTTTTTTTATGATTTTATTTTATAGGTCATCATATTAGCTTTATAAAAATACCAAGTGATTTATTTTCTATTCTTTTGAACAAAAACTACAAGAATTTTAGTAAAAGCAGATGCCATAACTTTACATAAGATGTCAAAATTTAAAATGCGTTTTACTCGAAATGATTTTTTGCGAAAAGCTCAAAATAGGACAACAATTTCTCAAACGTTTTTAAAATATTGCTGAAATTGTTTGTGTATGCTCTGTATAACAGGAAAAGTGGTTCAACCTTCCGATTTATCAATCACCGTTTATTATAAAATTTACAGTTCTTTATGTAAATATACTCACTGTTTTTTTAAACAATTTCATATAATAACTAAGATAAAGTGCTCCATTTTTTGTAAAAATAAAAATATTTCTTATCCTGCAGGTTATTTCAAAAAGGAATAGCAAAGTAATAGATCAAAATTGAAAAACTGAGAATTTATTCATTTACTTTATGTATAGAGCGGGCCTCGTTTATCTGATTTTTTGTCAATTTTTACCCATTTTTTCCCCTTTTTAGTCAGAATAATTTATTTTTATCTTAATTGTAGTATTTTTCTTCTTAAAATGCGCTAAATAAATTTAAAAACCAAAAAAAAAAAAAAAAAACTCCATATCTTTATTCTTTTAAAAAAAAAGTTGTCACAAGTAATCGAATACCTTAATAAGATCATTTTGATTTATTTTCGGAAATAGGGCAACCAAAGAATTTTAATACATGACCCACTTTGGACTAGCTACACCAGTAACTTGATATTTCAAATTTTTAGCTATAACACAAAAGATCTTTACATATTATATTACAACAATATCTCTCTACTTTATATAACCATGGATTTAGAATAAAACGATATAACAATACGAATTCCAAAAAGAAAATTTTTTATTAAGTAAACATTTAACGAAATATCTTTGGCAGGCTTGAAGAAACGACACATTTCAAAACTACTGCAAATACGAAAAAAAAGAAAAACATAAATTTCAAATCAATATATACAGAAAAAAATATTTTTCTTAAATAAAAAAAATCTTCGAAAGTTTCGAATTTTGATTTCAACAATATTTGAATATTTCGAATTCGAAAATCTTATATTCTGCTACACTGTTTTAAAGAAAAGTGAAAAAATATTCAAGCTAGGAAATTCGAATTTTTCTTTTCCTAGCATATTGACAGAAGGTTTCACTGAAGTTATTTGTAAAAAGAAACTTTTTTGTCCCTTTCAATTGGAAACATTTATCTTTATAGATAACAAGTATCCTTTTACTTATGCTAGTTGTTACCAGAAACTCCATAAAATATTTATAAATGTATTTTTAAAAGCATGTCGTAGAAAATAAACATTTTTATTTATTAATTTTCCGCATTATTAAGACCAAAAGATTTCCGAAAAATTTTACACTCTTTTATTTGCTGAACGCAAATAGATCTTAACAGAATATAGATTCAAAATGGATACTTTGCAAGTATATTTTTCGATTTATATAAATCATTACTAGAAATACGGAAAAAGACATTCAGAAAATAGACACAAATAAAAAAAATAATCTAATGTCCGATATCTAGTTGCATATATCAAAAACAAGATTTTACAATTATTTGTGTGCGTTGATTTGATTTATTCTATTTAGTTTGTAATCGTATACTATATGAATAATGCATTTTGTGTATTTTTGAGTTTCATTAACCCTTTAAGTGCAACCAGCGTACATATACGTCTCGATCAACTGGTGCCTTAAATGCCCTGGACGTGTATATACGTCTTCCCCAATTACGATCCTATCCTTTTCACTGATATCAGTAAACCTATTACGAAGGCTTTATAATGCAATGAAAAAACTTCGACAATGTTTGAGATAAATTAACTTATTTCAAACTAAAAGTATGCAATACATATGGAAAAGCTTTTTGTTCAAAGGAACATTTCGAGTGATTTCACAAAGATTTGTAATTTTAATTTTTTTTTTTCAAATTTTTGTAACCCAGACATTTTTCAAATTAACTTTTGTAATTTTATGCAATCCCAATAAAATAAAATCTACCTTATAATGTTTCTTGTGCTGGTTACACAAGTTGTACACCTAAATACGTTATGTATCCACATGAGGTTATAATGAGATTTTTTCCCTATACACACCATATATCCACTAGTGGTTACAAGGTACGCAAGGCGTAGGACCA
Source organism: Trichonephila inaurata madagascariensis (assembly GCA_019973955.1). Classification (NCBI taxonomy): domain Eukaryota; kingdom Metazoa; phylum Arthropoda; class Arachnida; order Araneae; family Nephilidae; genus Trichonephila; species Trichonephila inaurata. The sequence continues at coordinate 18,673 of BMAV01004543.1, read as the reverse complement.
AATTATTGTGTACAACAGACATATCTAAATTACTCATATATATATATATATATGATAAAACTTATTAAATTGTATATATAACTTGTTATGCATATTTGAGAAATATTAACGGAAGTAGACAACATCGGTGCCAATTCAGCCAAAATTTGTTTAATCCTCCATTAATTATCAAAAATTATCTGCCAAAAGCATTTAAAACAAACTAAAATGCTGAAATTTTGGGAAGTTTTAAAAAACTGAAGTTTCATCTCATGTCCCTTATCTTTAAACATAAAATAAGAGTAATTATTACTCATTATAAAATTACAGAAAAAATTATTTTACGCAATTTATTTCATTTTCTCACTATAAAACATTATATCGTATAATTTACCCATTATTCAGTATTTGATTGAATTACTTATTAATATAACAGTAAGAACAACCCTAGGGCTACAGATGAGGATTTTTTTTAAAATTTAAATCGTTGATCTAGTAGTGAATGCAACATTTGAGTCAGCTCGAACTTTTTCTTTCAGACGGAGCAACGGGATGTTTCAGAGCCATATGATGGCTGTGCTTCAAGAAATTTAACGTGAATTAACGCCATTTCGCGGCAGTATTTCAAAAATATGAAACTCAAATCTTTTTCCCAACGATTATGAGTTTGCTACTTTACTAATCAGTTTACACAAATTTGTATGATTTTTATACGCTTTACAAATATATTTTACTTACTGTTCAAAATTATATTACAAACATACTATGAAAGTATGAATTTTTCTAGAGATTATTTATTAAATTATATTTCCGGTATATTCATTGATTTTTTTAAAAAAATTTATCATTACATAAAATATTTTAAATTGTTTCTTAAATATATATACAGAATAATATATTTTCTTAGAGGGCTCATCTTTGCGTACATATGCTTATGTGATAAAGATAATTATAAATAAAAACTTTAGAGATGACATTAAGTTTATTTTACTAAATTGAAAACCCTGTTAGCTGTAACAAAAAAAAATTTAACTTATTTAAGGGAAGAACACAGTCTGTGATGTTTGCTTCAAGTTTATATACAAATATTTAATGTGTGCTTGTATATCGTGTGAAATATTTTGAAAAAGATATTTAATTTTTTAGATCATTAGAGTTGTGGGTTTTTTACAGTGCTTTTAAGTTGCATCTTGTATTTTAAAATATTATTATGGAAAATTTTTGATGATGTTTTAACAAATTCAAAGATTTGATAGAGGAATTTTCAATGTTTGCTTAAATTGGCAAGTAATAAATTCTGAAATTTGCAATGAAATTGTACTTGTTGAAAAGAAATCTCCAAATAATTTTTAACTACACATTTTCTTTAAAAAGTTCCTTTGAAAAACCCACTCATATATATATTTTTCAGTTTGTAGCAAAATATAAGATTTAAAAGATTTAGTGGATTTATAGATAAAATTTAAGTCAAGGTTTTTTCAGTCACAATTTTAATGCATAATTTGAGAAAAATAAAGTTAAAATAGTCATTAAAAATTAACAAATTCCTTAACACAAAATATCAAGTTAATGAAATAAGAATCATTCTGTCGCCCAACCGGTATAGTGCTTAGCGACGTTGAATGTGCTGCCGTAGAGACTGATTTCGAATTCCAGAGAAGACATGGATGTCTGTAAATGTATAGTGCCTTTGCGGTTTGGGGGTACTCTAAATAGCCGTCAAGCCACAAGTCCTCTCGTCTGGTTGGTGGAAGGAGAAGAGAGGTAGGAGACCTCTGGCCACCCCCAGGATTTTCTCCCTCTAAATTGGGATGCAGCCGAGCAAAATCGTACTGTCACCTGCATTTTGCTCAAAGCTGAGGCTAACGACAGGCGTAAAAATTCTTGCCCTTAGCCTCGATCTGACTTCGTCAGTCAGGTGGCATTAGTCACAACAACAGCAACAGGATCAATCTGAATTGAATTTTTTATTGTTTCTATTAATATCATGTAATATTTTTAAATATTTTTTTCATCTGGGCTAAATTTTCTTGTATTTTTCTGTGATTAAATAATTAGTAAAACATTTTATTCGTCCTACATTTTTATTCACTACTTAAAATTAGAACAGTTATTCTTGAAACGTACGTACATCATTTTAATATTTCAAATAAATATTTCACTTTTCTTTACATCCAGTAAATATTAAATTCTGTAGTATTCTGATACAATAGTTTCCCTATCACTAATATTCTAACATCCATATAATTTTAAAAAAGGCAGGAAAACTGAGAAAACGTAGTTTTTTACTACACTACTTTAAATTTACAATTTAAAGTAGCTTAATATTTTAAAAAGTAATTAATACTTTAGTTACAATTTATTTACATGTGCAAATCATGCATAAAGCTTTCAAAAAACACAATCAATTTTTCAACAATTTATGAAAGAATTTTTTTTATTTCATATTATAATAAATAATTATTTATCGCAAGTTATTAACATTGCTTCTCCATAGTAAAAGTTAGTAATGCAGATATGCTGTGTACTGCGTATTAAATTAAAGAAACTACGCTTCAATGGTTTTAAATGTATTGAAAATAAACATTCGCATTTTATATTTTAGATCATATTATTAAATGAATATTTTTTTCATAAAACCAAGCTTTTACATTTATGCATTTTTTTGGACATTTCGAACATAAGTATAATTAAGTTTGTTCATTTGATACCATGACACATCAGCCATCACAGCAATAATTATTCTAGAATACTCTGTTCCACGCTGTATAGGAGTGTGTTATCTTCATCTAATTTACTTTCAATGCTCTCTGCTTGCGATGGTCTCGCACAGAAGATGAAAGTTAAAGCTGAGAATTAATTGAATTCAGAATCTGTAAGGCTTAAATAAGTATTAGGTAACATGAAACTTAATCTTGGACCAAGCAGAAAGTGCAATATTTGGGAAGGAATGATTCTACTGAAGATTTCATCACCTTGTAGTTAGATGTATGAAGAAAATATTTCATTTCTTTTCTACTATTTTTTTTCTATCTTTCTCCTCTTTCTTTTTAGAGGCTTGCGTCAAAACAAAAAAAACTATCTAAAGATTCATTTGTTTGAGGTTAATGAGCATTGCCATCACGTTTCTGCTATAATTATACCTGACGTAATATGTGAGAAAGCTCTTTATTATGTTGTACAATTTTAATATTTTTTTTTTTTTTTTGAAAAAGTAATCTTTCTAAAAACTAAACTTTAACCTTAAACTCCATCGTATTAGATTGCATAGCATTACATTTTAATTAAATAATTAATTTTAGGCACTGGCACATGTGGATTATATTCGCAAAATGAAAATTTTATCATTACAGAACATTGCAAGTTATAAGCTTTATTCCAATTGAAAACACGATCGATTAAAAAACATGCGGTCTCAGGGGTGTTAAATTTCTCTAGAGGTCTGAAAATATAAACAATTTTCAAACAGGTATAATTCTTTTAAATTTAAATTAAATGATTTGAATCTTTTACACATAATTTATAAAAAATGGGACTTCAGAAAAATATAAAATGTTTAAAATATAATAATAATTTTAAAAATCATAAACATATGAATATTCTATAAAAAATATTAAGTATTTTTTGCTTTGCGCATGCTACTTTCTAAAATAGTAGTCTCTGATGTGTAAAACTTTAAAGAATTATAAAATGCTTCATACTTTTTAAACTCTACCTAATTTTAGTATTATATATCTTTTGCATTTCAAAATGTTTGTAAAATATTGCAATTTTTTAAAATATTTTTTAAAAATGTATTTTTTATTTATTAAAATATGTAAGTTATTGTTCTATTTATATAAAAATAGCTTTAGTGTAATAAGAATAAACTTAACTTCATAAATCAACTTATAGCTAGTAATTAAAGCTACTATTTTAGAAAATAGCATGCGCGAGGTATAATTTAATAAATATTTCTTATAGAAATGTTTCTTATTTTCATATCCTTATTATTTTTAAAATTATGATTATATTTTAAACATTTTATACTTTTCTGAAGCCTCATTTCTTTATGAATAATGTGTAAAAGATTCGAATTATTTAATTTAAATTTAAAAGATCTATACCTGTTTGAAAATTGTTTAAATTTTCAGACCTGTAGAGAAATTTAACACCCCTGAGACCCCTTTTAAATATATTAAACCGCTTTAATGATTTAAACTTAAATATCGAATTTGAACACTTTGTAATGCAATAAAATAAGTATGACAGCGTTTATGAAGGATTTACTTATTTCACAGAAAAATTGACGTATGTATACCTTTTCTCCCCACCCCCCACCCCACCCCAAATACACTGCTCACGCATGCGAAAAATGGTGGCACCTGGGAGCGAATAGCGTAACTTTTAATCGGCAGTTAAGCGATTAAGCACTTAACTAAAGAAACCGCACATTTGCTGCCTAACTTCAGGAAATAAATAAAAAAAAATAATTAAACAACTTTAAGAGAATAAAATATCTTACAAAATGAAGTAATATTAAAATCTAAATTTAGCTTCTTTTAAATTTTTATTACATCCAAATATTAGTTAAAACCAATAAGTTTTTTTTTATGTAAAAGCAGCATTATGCATTTCTTATCCTAATGAGATATGATATTTTTAATTTCTCTTCTAATTACTTTCTTTATATTACAACACGATATCGACTGACAGTAGATTGCATTAATTTAAAAATGATGAGGATAATGAGAAATAGATCGCCTATGACAACTTAATCTCTTTGTTTCCTTGTTACGTCTTATGTGAATAATAAAACCTAGTCAAATCAATGTGCAACAATCCCACTTATTTCACTTAGCAATCTTGGGTGTACTACACCCACAAAACTACACCTCGGCTGGAATACTGCTAGCCACTAACTCATGACCGGGACCATTTGGCTCTCAAAAATTATTCTTTATATAGAGAGCCTCACAGTCACATAAACTTGATTAAGTGTAGCTTTTTTTGCCATTATTACATCATCTTGTCTTTTATTTCCACTGATTCGTCTTATCATACACAGTAAATTTTGAACAAATTACATATCGAATATTCCATATGCCTTTTCATGTCACCAACTTTAAGCAAGCAATTTAAACTTTTAGGTGTAACATTGCCTCACATTAAAAACAGAATATCACCTTAGAATAATCGTCTTTGTCATTTCTTCATTTTGAAAGTCGAGGTTAGATATTATATTGAATCGAATTATATGAAATATTATTTAAAGGTTGATTTCAATAATTAAAATTTGGATAGAAATACAAATGCTTCTCTAATATATATATATATCGTCACAAAAGTATTCAAATATTACCTTCTGCTTGCGCCCAGTCGGCTAAACAAGGAATTCTAGAGTTGAAGCTGGACTGACATTTGTCATAACGAGCGCTATCATCTAATCCAACTGTTTCAAAACGACCTTTGACTCCACAGAGAAGAGCTGTTGCACAGGCTCCAGAGTCACCTACTTGACTATCAGTGTTGTATGTCTGTAAAAAAAAGTGAAATAAGTTTTCTGAAAATGAAAAAAAGTTACATATTTTTATTTTTATCATGATGGATATACCACAATTGCAGATGAATTATTTTATCACTGTACATTTTCTTCTAATGCTTTGTATTTGTATTATTTTCTGAAAGGTATAGTGTATGAAAGTTTCCATAACAGTTTTCAAAAGAATATTGTTTAAAGAAAAGAGAAAATTAAGATGTTTAACTAAATCTCTTAGCAGCTCCACATTTGTCAACGACATAAATCTCAGTTAAATATTTATCAATGATCCACAACTTTGCTTTGTAATTTTTAAAAACAACTAGAGCACTTGGTTGTATCAGCACCTGCGCTGAAAAAAAAAACTATTTATTTTATTCATCGAATAAATAAAAACCAAAATAAAAAAATAAGCTCAAAACAAAATCTATCCTTAGCCTTTAGACAGCACAAGTAAAGTTTGGCTTTGAACTCAACTGTTTAAATACCATTATAAAATCAGTTTTTTTATGCAAAATATACGTACTTCAATTTGTCTCTACACGCACAAACATCCAATAAAATTAGTTATTTTAGACCAAACAAACATCCTGCTGCAAGAAAATTTTGAAGCTCAGTCAAAAAAAGAGTGATGTCGCCTATTTGCCTTTTCAGAGTGCAATATTTTTCAGAATTTGTTTTAAACGCTGTCACTGATTGTGTGCCTGTGTGTATGTATGACTTCTTTTCAATAAATGGATTTATTTTTCAATTATTTTTTTCCACCTGTGGACCCCTATCATTCAAATGATTGATATCTCAAGCTAGTTGGCGCTGATAATGTCAGCAAGCAATTGAATTACGCTCAATTAAGTACCCTTTAAATGTTTCACCAAAATCGAGTAATTTTTGATAAATAGTATGTTCGTGTTTAGTTTATCATTTTGAAATTTAAAAAAATGTGTTTGAGAAGAAAACAATAGCTCTTTAAACAGTTAGGCACGTATGAGTAGAGTTGCAACGTAGGGCATCCTGAAGATAATGATTGTTTTCTCGGAATATGCACGTTAACGGTTGCACAGATGTGACAGTTTCATGTTGTTCCCAGAATTAGAGGAACAAGAAAGCTATGATTCGCAAGTAGGCTTCATGGACTACAGATAAGAAAGATTGAAATTGTTTCCGACATACGCAGCTATATTCACTAATAAAATTTCCTAGATAGTTCGCAGAGAAACATATTTGGTAAATATTTTTTAAATTTCTGATGAAATCCAAGTTAACATATTTGATACATATTTGAAAGAAATTGTAATATATATTCGAATGCAATACATCTTCAGTTCATTCGTTCATTACTTTGCATCTTGATAAGTAAAAACATTTTCTATTCAGTGTTGTGGAAGACTAATTTAGTTTTAAAAATATAGGTTGATTAAAGTTGTATCAAATCTCACACTTTCAAAAGGTGTTATAAAAACAGAAATTCATGTAATCTAACTTAAGCACTTTAGCATAGGAAAGCAAGGAAGTGCCTGGTGAAAGAAAAAATATTTCAAAAATGTGTCTATAGATATCACTGTACTCCACATAATATGTGTTTGGCTTTTGTTGTAACACATCGGAATCCGTTTCATCCAAGTTAAATCAACTGCACATTTCAGTGTGCAGGAACCTTACATTTCTTTTTTCCAAAAAATTCATTGAAATAAGAAATGGATGTCAAGACATTTAGCTTTTATTGCCTCCGTGACAAGTGGCTTCCACATTGAATAGAAAAATAATTACTATATTTATATTTGTAATTGTAATGAAACTAATGCCCAGATGAGAAACAGTGATACATATTTATTTGTCCTTAAAAGGGTTTTCGAAATGTTCATTATGCTCTCCACTGTATTATCGTACGAACACAGTATTATCAACATTAGTACTGAAGTTTTAATAGGATGTGAAATCAACTCCGCTAAGTTAGCATTTGGGTCACTGAAACCAAATCAGCAATCACAACAAGTACAATAAACCATAATGGATGAGCTGTTGGGAAATGTTAGATAATAATTCTACCATTTCTGAAATTACTCTACAGCAATGGTTTCAAAACAGAATGTGTAGAGGTGAGTCGTGCTGTATAAAAATACCACAAATTCTGAGGTACTAGAATGTCATAGCAGAGCAAAAGTAATTCATATTTTATCATTGACTGATAGTAGAAATGGTATGGTACATTTATTTGGAAAAAGAACTCAATGTTAACTACACCGTTAACCCGCATTATGCAGTAACCTCAGCAGGATGAAAAGATAAGTTTTGATTGCAAACACATTCTCCATTTTCCACATTCTGCAATTATGAGATCAGTAGATTCTCGAAAACTCGGACTAATGTGGACCGAAAGGTGGCCGAATTTGTGAAAATGCCGGTTTAACGATAATGAGATTAAAAAAGAGTAAGTACAAATGATTTCTCAGAAAATATTACATTGCTTTTGTATATATTTCTTACTAGAGAATACAACAGATATTGAACCTAAATACGCTTAAAAAAGGAAAAATATGTACTTTATGAAGGCACAGAGCATTTACTACATGAAAATGAAAATTAATGAATACATTGTATACTGGAAATAATTTACACCTTACAGGTTAGTTTTAGAAAAGTACTTTATGAAAGCATAAAGCTGTCTACAATGAAAATTAAGTAGCCGACTTTGCAAAAAGTAGCTACTTTTTTTTAAAGAAAAGCTCGTGGAGTATTTTCAAACTGTGACCGAGTTTTCTGGACGAATACCGAGTTGTCTAATGCTGAGTGTTCGGTACGTTACAGTATTAACAGAGCTTTCAAGATAAAAATGTGCTTCATTTGTGAACAAAACATTCCATGATCATACATTCCCCATTTGTAATGACAAGAACTCATGAACTAAAGTAGTTTTGATTGGACAGCATTACAAGATGTTTCATAAAACTATTTGAACTGTGATTACAGATATATCTTAAAATCAGGGATAGATCTATCCCTGTAATTTGGATATTCCCAAGGCCCAGTTCATCTAACCTTCAATGCAATGCTGTGGCTGCGGTAGCCGAGTGGTATGGGTATCGGATTGCGGCTTGCCTTGTCACGAGTTCTAACCCCGTACAACTAAAGACCCGCCGTGAAGGGCAGCGATGCACGTTAAATCTGTCGAGAGCTGAAACGTCCTCCCGTTGGTGTGGCGTGGTAGTTTAGAGAGGGGGTACCAGCTCAGGTGTCGTCCAAGTCACTTGACCATGGTTCAAAATTACGTGGTCCGTCGCCAAAATCCCTCGTGTAGCTGAACAGTGTGACGTTAATATGCAATCATTCAATCAATGCAATGCTATAGCTACATCTTTCACCCGCAGAAAAATTTTATTTCTTCCCTCTATTATAATTCGCGTGAAATTTAACGATGTATTTTAATTTATGAATCATATTTTATCGAATTTCACAACAGGGATCGAAAAAGAGTTTTACATGTCCATAAGTCTCTGGGACTTGATCAGAGAAACTGATGCACAATCAAGTTTTAAATAATTCTGTAAATCAACTTCACATGCATAACACCAATCCTTCATCAACAGAGTCATAATAATTCAACTCTCTTCAAATGCAGCATAATAAAAGCTGAATACACCTTTGAATATTATGAAATATTTTATGTGGCGTGTGCATGTCAAGTCTGATTTTCAAGTCATAACGAGTGCCATATGTTGAACCAGTAGATTTTTCTCATTGTTTTTTTAGGGTAAGGCTTCAATTATAGCCACCTTGTATACATCGGGATATCAGAAGCATCGGATTGATACGTAAATATTAGCTATACAAATAAGAAAAAAAATTAATTTTACTTTATACTTTAAATGAGCTGTGTAAATTGCTTTACATCAAGCTGTTGAAGCTACGTATCCAACACATATGCCGGAGTTAATTGATATATATTTGTGACAAAAAGAAAGGAAAAAACTTCAAGAATTTAACTGTTCAAATTGAGAAATGATTTCAGGAAATTAATTATTTACTTATTTATATCAGTATTATGGTTATTTATTAAGAATTTTTTATTTGTTGGGTAATTTTTTCTCGCGCGTTCTGTTTTACTTCACGGGAATATTTACTACTTTGACTTTTCTTTCATAATTCCTATAGTCTAAATGTATACTAAATTAATAAAAGCTTAAGAATGTTAAAATAGTAAGTATAGTTAACAAGATAAGGCTCCAAAGCGAATATTAAAGTGACACTGTAACTCAAGAGGAAATTCTATGTAGTTCAAAAATCAATGTCTTAAAATTAAATGGATTACTCTCTTTTGAAGATAATACCTGAGATCTCACATTTCAAACTTGGCTGCATAATACACATAATACTTGAAACTCACCGTTATTGAATTTCACAGCAATTACTAATAGTCTTCTTTTTTACGCAAGATATTATTTGAAGTAATTAATTGAATGTAGAAGGCTCTAGACAGAAATATTGAATAGGAGTCTCTGCAGTATATAATCAGCAGAGAAGAAGATTCATTACGTAATAATTTATTCTAGGAAAGGTTATAAGTCTTAGTACTCACAGCCTTAATTAAAGGATACTTGTAACCTACGTAACAATACAGAAAGTGGTTCTATAAAAGATGAAGTCATGCTAATGTTAAACAAGTTTAATTACTTCGAAAAGATGAGATTCATTTCAATTTATATATTTGTATTAATATATTTAACAATCATAATCTGTTATTAAGGTTGCTATTATTTATTACTTCATAATATAACATTCAGTATAACACATTTCTGCATTTAAAGTTAATATTAAATTCATACATGTCTCAATTACTAAAACTACACATGCAAATGCTCAAAAAATACATAAAAAAATAAAATTTAGAATAATAAATAATAAGAATATTAATTCTTTATTCATCGACATTTTTTTATGACAAGATTAATCAAAATTGCGGTCAATACTATGGGCATCTTCTGCATATTCAGAATACATGAAGCTCATATAAATTTTTTTCTGGTATTAAAATTTCTATTAGAAAATATAATATTCTCCTTCGCTTTTAGTTTTGTAATTTTATTCTAACTCTAAATATCCAACAAAGAAGCATTACATAACAACATAACTCGTGATACTCAGCTTTACTAAACTGTATAGGTATCGTTATAATTATAGTTCATATACAACATTTGGATAAATTATTTAATGCTGTATGAACTGAAAAGATTTAGGTTGTCAGAAACTAAATTAGCATGTAATTGGAGAATTTCACATTTATCTACGATCATAGAGAGTGGGTACTATGGTCATTTGTTATTAACACAAATTCAAAAAATTATAATTTACGAATCATTAACTTTAATACCCACGAATAAATAAATACATGTATACACTCTATAACAAAAAAAAACGGGGCACCAAGAACGAATTGTCCGATAGAGACAAAAATTGGTGGGTAGAAAGCTTATGTACAGAATAAAGAATAATTTAAATTTAAGGAAAATTGAATGTTTCATTTCAGAGTTACATAGCTACAAAGTAGCTAGCTCAATAAGGTGTTTCTCCGCCTCTGGCCTGGATGAGAGCTACCACACGACGTGGCATAGACTAATAAAGTGTTTTCACAGTTTTCTGTCGTAATTCTTATAAAATTTTTCCAATTGTTTGGCCGGGTCATCAACAGTTCAAGGTAGATGCAGTTGCATTCCCAACATATCCGAGACAGGCTCAATTGAAAGAGATCGGGTGATATGGCTATCCACAGAAGTGTTTTATAAGCTGTAAGACCATGCCTTAGCTATAATGCCATTGCGCCGTTTTCGAAGACAAAATGAGCAGCTGTCGCATTTTGAGAGGAAGAGAATCATCGGCATCATGGAAGCTGGGTGGTCAGCTAGGTGAGTAGCTCGTCAGTTAAGCCGCTCTGATTGTGTCGTGAGAAGGTGTTGGGACCATTGGATCCGAAAGATGTCATTCCCACGAAGAAAATTAAATGTCATGAAGCATTGAAATTTAAGATGGTTGCTCTACAAATGTTATAAAAACAAAAAGCTGAAGACTAATTTTAGTGATGTTTATATTAACGCATAAATCTTGGAAAAAAGAAAAATTAAACATTAGTAAATCCGTTATAATTTTTGCTTCAATTTTGGGAAAGTATTTTAATATTTTTGAAATTTTCACAAAAAAGCATTTTTAAAATTAGATAGAAAAAATGATAATGGAATAAAACTAATCAAGTTTATAGCCTAATGTAAACATTTGCACGATACTCTCTATTATACACTCATTGCCATAAAAAACTTCACATGAAGGTACGTGTCAGGCAGATATGTAAATGATTAGAAATGCAGTGTGAATGCGTCATTGCGTAATATAACCTGAGGGCGTTGAACATCGTTCTCCTTGGATTATATAAGAGTATTTAATTTTTTCGGCGCTTTTTAACTTGGTATACAGCACATAGTTGGCCCATTATGAAAACGATTTTGATAGTTAATTTTTATCTATAAATGCCGTATTTTTTGTAGCGATTTATTTTTGTAAGATAACCATGATTCTTGACTATAGCTCTTGCTCGAAATTTTCATGAAAGTAAAATTTTACTTAATACTGTCATGAAAATTTTACTCCGTTCCACTTGAACACATTTCCAAAGTCCATTCAATGTTCTTGGATCCCGTAATCCTAAGGCTCTTTTTAATGAACTGAAAGCACAAAAGTCCAATGGAGAAGCGCAAAGTGATTTTACAGGTATTTCATCAAATGGGGTATAATTTATTCCTGTTTCTGATTCTTTCTTTGCTAAAGAAGTGGCAGTTTACTTAGAAGTGGGACTAGAGGCTTTATCCATAAGAGGTTTAACTTTATCAATGTCGTAACCATATGGGGCTGGAATTTTTACTTCAAAAATTAGCTCTAAAATACTCTGTTGTTATTAGAAGGAATGAATTTTGTGCACTAATTGAAACTTTTTTGATTCTTAATTTGCTATTTTACAAAATAAAGCAACTATCATGAATCTCTTTGGGAACTTTTCTGTACTCTGACAAAGCCCTTTGGTACAGTAATTCCCGTTAATTGAACAACAGATAATTGATCTGTTTTATTACAGTCACTTAAATATACCCATGCCTCAACGAATATATCCACAAATTTTCATTTTTCAGTAGTTAAGTGTTTTTTATAAAATTTTCTACACTTAGTATTTCTTTCGGCAATGAGGTTTGCAAAAGCAGATGAAATTTAGATTTATACATCTTTTTTTTTACTTTAAATCTTTATGAATCATTTTACTTACAGTGTCAAAAGACATACCTAGTTTTCGATGCAGTGAAATTTTGAGTCGGAAGATTGCTTTTAGTATTAAAAACTTCACTTTCTTGGTAGTTGCTTGCTTTCGAACAGTCTTAGAAGAGGTTTCGTGGACATGTTTTAATTTTTACTTTTAGACATTTTTTTAATTCTCGATCACTCGCGCCTGTTTTTAATACCGTCGTTACTCGCGGGGTGTAGAGAATATCCCAAACTTTTAACACGTGTATTTAATTATGAAAATAAAATTAAGTCATTATGATACATATTTATAAAGTACAAGATGTTTTTTTGTATTATACAAATAAATTTATTAAATTTATTGCATACAAATGAGACTAACACATTAATTTAAACTAAACATACAAAATTTTCATTTTAAAACACATAATTTTATATTTTTTTCATAAACCAGTAAAACGCATATATCAGTAATAAATATACTTCATAATTAATGAGATAATAATAGTAGGAAGTAAAAAAATAATATTTTAATCATTTTCCAAACATTCAGAACAGACTGTATACAAATGCTCAACTTCTCCCGGGAGTTCTCAGGCCCCCAGATAAACTTTTGAAGGTCATTACATTCCAATCGTTCAAGAAAGAGGGATGGCATCAGGCCTGAAGGTTCAATGACCTAAAATTGTGCAGCTTCAGAAAACAATCGTGGTTCTGTGCATTCTTTTTAGAATCCTGGGAAGATTTTCTTGTTGCTGGGGTGTACAGAACACTCCGCTCGAGTGATCGCTGATTAATTAATATATTTTAATATCTTTTTTTAAAAAAAAAAAATGCTATAACCGAGATATTTACAATGTTTATAGTTTGTTAATACGAATATTTCTCCTTGGATATCGTAGTTATATAACCTTTGACCCATCTAGATAATTTTAGGAGCAATTTTCAAAATAAATCATTTTTTATGTAATGTGTATCATTTTATATGAACAGGCGGTTATCCTAAAGCTGACCAAATTTTATAGCAAGGCATCTGGCTTAATGACAGTTTCAATTGCAGCGCTTATTACTTATAATGCCATTTACATCTACTCACTGTCACATCCGTTGAGAGTGATGTTGCCCTCGAAGGGATTGGACTGCATTCAAATGCAATCAGGTCGTTTTCATCGACCAATCCAGATTCAATTTGGGCAATAATGACAATTGTGTACTTATACGGAGGCCGTGTGTTGAGCGTCTCAACACAATCATGCCTTCTTTGTTCAGTGGCACACCACTTCTATAATTGGTATTTTGGCATATGGTCCCATCATATACGACACACGTTCACTCCTAATATTGATTCACGCCACCATAACAGCCCATATAAGTCCGTTCGTTATATTCTTCCCCTACATGTACTGTTACATATGGTAAGGCATCTAAGGGCCATTTTTCAAAAGGACAACGATCACCCCCACACAAAGTGCTTCACAGGACTACCTCCACCACATGTTCATCCTTCCCTAACTTGCTCGATCCCCAGATTTGACACCGATCGACAATACCTGGGTTCATTTAAGACGGCATGGTGGACAGCATAGGAGTTTGGTTGAACTAGATTTAAATTTACAACAACTGTGGAAGGAGACGTCGTAGGACTTGTATGCTTCAATGACAAGACTTGTATGCTGAAGAAACACACACAAGACTTGTATGCTTCAAAGTTTGAAAGTATCACATCATATATTTATGCTAGATGTGGAACAACAGGGTACTAAAACCTCCATTTATTTGTGATTTTTTCTACAATAAATGATGATTTTCCTTTAATTTTATAATCACTTGCTTACATCAACGTATGTAAAATTTCGTTTTATTCTGACAACTCTTTAGTATTGAGCAAATTTTAAAAGCAATCATTGTATTTATAAAAACATTGATTCATAAATATCGGTTTCATATTAGTTAAAATGTTCTATATGTTAAAAAAAACATATTTTTCTGCTTAAAATATTATTTGGGATATGTTACAACTAATAATATTTATAATTTAATATGAAATCACACACAAAAATTCAAGAATTTTTAATGTATTGTAGAAGTTTAATTTAATGATATAAATGTTTTTAAATATTGTTTAATAACGAAAAAAAATGTTTTAAAATTGGTAGCTGTAATCAAAATTTTAAACTTTATGACTTGGAAAAAAAAAGAGTAAAAATTATTCAGGGCTATTTCAAAGATTTTTTAGTTTGAGTAGTTTAAATTATCTTTTAAAGGTAAATCGTATAATCCAATGAATCGCCTCTTAAAATATATGTAAAATGCACATTTAAAATATGAAAAAAATGACTCAGTAAGTAAATTTAAATATTAACGTAATAACCCCATTCTTTAATTAATAAAATTTTTTATTTTTTGCTGAATTCTGAAGAAGACATTAAGAAAAAGAAAAGATAGTTATTTAAGAAAATTGTCCAAAAATTTTACTCCAAGTAATGTACTTTTAAACAAAAGAAAATGTGTTATAATATTTATTTAAACAAAAGATAACGTTTTTTAAAGAATGTAACAAGATAATTTAGAAAGAGTAACATGGTCTTTATTTAAGTTGAAAATTGGCTACAGTTAATATGTTGAGCACATTATAAGAGACTAAAACCAACTTATGATGGCTTAATTCAAATCATATTAAAACATTTGTTAGGAATTTAATTCCTAATTACGTAAATAGCGGCAAAAGAGAAACGATAATAAATATTCCTTAACGGAGATCTGGTTATGTTGGGTTGGATGCCATCCAAAACACAAATCAAAAATATAAAAATGTTTTGTTGCTCACAGGAAGACACTAATTACAAATATTCTAGAATATTTACAAAAAAGTTGTTTAATTAGTAAATTAAACTTATTTTTCTCTTAACAGGAAGAAACTTTTTTTTCACCCAAGTCAATGTTTTGTTAATTGTAATATCATTCGATTCGATTAAATTCAATTATAAAAATGTTAAAAATTTTCTTAGATTTTAAGAATATTACTTGGTTTTTATCGGTGCATTTTCTTATCGTCTTAACTTCAAAACTTGTCATTTATCCTATATATTATTTTTTTTACTAGCTTTTTTTATTATAATATATAAATTTTTTATTTTGTCTGTTAAATTAACATAATTTTCACTTAAGTAAATTTAATGTGCATTTAAATTTATTTTCTTAAAATTTCTGCCTTATTTGAATTTATCTCACCTAAAGAAAATTCAAAATCAAATTTTTAAATCAAATATGAGATAACTGGATGGCCTTCTTTTTTGAATAATTAAATTTATTTAAATGGTATCTAAATGGTTTGCAGCATTTTAAGATAAAACTAAGTGAGAAAGTTTCCAAATGTTTTGGAACCTTGGTTTTTATATAGAAATTTTATCATAAAATTTAAAAAATATGATTAAATATCAGGACAGGCTCAAACTCTAACAATGATGTTCAACAGTATATTGTTACTGATACAATATTATTTGGCGATAAATTCAGAAGAAATCGAATTCCAATTAAAATGGTTCAGTTCCAAAACGCAGAATTCATAACAATTATTGGATAATTAAAACTTATAGATTTGTTTTGGTCTGGTTAGTGTCTAACCTGTATTTTACAAAATTACATCGTCGTCCTAGGATAATTTGTTATGAGAATGGTTTCCGGTTTTCTACTTTCTCTATACTTGTTTTCTAACTTTTAAGGTATCCGACTACGTACGGAACCATGATTTTAAAAAAACGCATAAATGGATAATTTTCATGATACTTAGTGTCACTTAGATTAGAATAAATGTATAAAATTGTTTTAAGGACACATTTTGACAAAAAAAATTATTTAAATACAATATTTTGGCAAAAAATTAACTTAGAATAACCTTTTTTCAAAATGTTCTCCTTTTATAAAAATGCTTCTAAAATGATAATATTTTGTGCTTTTATAAAAAGAAGACTTCTCCAGAAAGTCTGTACTATTCTTTTATTTCACATTATTTTCAGAGTTATAACCAATTGAAATAATTATCGGCGTTTTTTTCTTAAAATTTCTTCCCTCTGTTGTAGAAAAACATGGATAAACCTACTTCTAAGTTATATATTTCAAAAATTCTAGTTGAGCCTCTGTACAGAGGTCTGAGCTATACACAGGCAAAATATTACTATAATAGAAGCATTTTTCACAAAATTAGAATACATTTTGAAAATGGGTCATTCTAGGTTCATTTTTACTTAATTTAATTTTTTGTACTTAAATAATTTTTTATTGTTGTTTATTCTTAAAATAATTTAATATACATTTTCTAATCTAAGTGACACTAAATATCATAAATATTATCAATTTATGCGCTTTTGCAAAATCACGGTTCCGAACGTAGTCGGATACCTTAAGATATTATGCAGTGTTTCTCAAACTGTAGAGCATGTAATAATCTTACTTGGAGGGCGTGAGCATATCGAAAAGTTAAAAACAAAAGATTATTTAAAAGAAAATTATTAATTACTGAAAGGAAACAAAACAAAATACATTTTTACTTAATAAACAATAAAATATTCATTCGCTTTAATATAATACACTTATAGATGTATCAGCACCGCACAATGTTTTTGATAATTAATTTAACAATATTGAGTTAAGAACCAGTTTAATACTTACTAGTGACTTCCATGAGCCTGTCATACACAAAATTATATGCAAAATTTAATACTTATTTTAATAATTTGTACGGTTTACAATTAAAACCGTATTGTAGCTCCAGCTTCGATGTGTATTATCATTTCATTTAATATATTGTTACTGTATAAAGGGGGCGATTAAAATTATGACTGAAAATTGGGTAACAAATAATTCAAGCTTGAGAAACATTGATATAATGACAAAGTTCTAGTTAATTCTAAAAATTTACCCAGTGATGGAATAATTTTTAAATTATTTAAAAGCTAATTTTCCATAAATGTATGACTTGGAATGGTTTATCATTTGAGAGGGTTTCAAATTCAACAATTATTCAAAAAATTTTATGTTATTCATTCGCTATGTAAAGTTGTTTCAAAAATTTCATTTTAAAGAAGAAGGCTTGATTTCAATTATATTTTTGGTTTCTCTCTCATTGTTTCATCGTATTTTAAAAAGTTTCTATTCAACTTAAAAATTATAAAATGCTAGATTTTTTTGAAAAATGAACATAAAAATGTTTTTAATGAATAATTGTAGTTGGAAGCGTTCTACAAAAAGAATAACATCAGTTATGTATTGGAACGTAGTTCAAAAAGGCTATTCAACCCTAAAAAAAAATTCTTAAGCCACTGGTTTTTCCAACCCTAGGAACATAAATTTATTGAAATCGAGAGAAAAATGTATTATACTTGGAATGCAAATATTTCAAATTATCTTGAAGTATTTATCCACGGAAGTTTTTGATGTTTGAATCTAACTCTTCTCAAATCATGCGAGCCATTTGCTTTAAAAAAGTTTTCTTAGAGTTTCTTACAGTCAAAATAATTTTTAACAAATTTTATTTTATAGCGAAAAGTTTTCGATTGTAAAATATAATTATTATAAAATAAATACCGGAAATTATACTTGAGGTAATACAAAAATTTACGAGAAATATTCAGAAGACTTGGTTGCCTGTTTATGTATCTTTAGTTCCGAAAATAACTTTAAATTACTTTATAGATTACGGAAATTATACTAGTTAGGATAACTAAATTAAAAAAAAAACACACACAAAATCTAAGAAAATGACTATTTTGTACTAGTATGTTTAATAAAATATAATCTTGCCTTTAAGGTTTTTTTAAAATTTTTTTTACCTTAATTCCATAAGGTATCAACGTATTAGCTATGTAACTTCTTAAAAAATCGTAAAATATTTTTAAATGTATT
>BMAV01004542.1:0-11898 GCA_019973955.1 Trichonephila inaurata madagascariensis | reverse complement strand
TCTTGATATAATAGCTTAATTGTAAGGAGAGTAAAACTGGGGATGACAATGTATACAAAAATGTAAAATGATTTATTGAAATGAATACTCATATTAAAAACTTTTAATGAACGAATTTTAAGCCTCGCAAAATTAGCATTTAGAATAAATTTTAAAGTAAAAAAAAGAATATAAAATTCTAATGAATAACAGTTGTGTTATTTTCTTAATATTTAAAGCAAAAAAACTTCAAAAGTTTTACCCCGGATCGGGTGTGCACTCGATACTAACGTTAATGGTCGCGGGGGTGTCACCCCAATTTTTTAAAATTTTTTTCAAATAAAGAAAAAAATCACAATTTCAGTGAATAATTTAACTAAGAAAATATCCCCACCTATTTAAGGATTTTTCTGTTTGTTTTTCATAAATTGAAAAATACCCAATAAAACTGAACTGTGTTAAAAAATGTATGTGCCCTTAATAAAAGAACAAACCCAAACACTTTTCAAACTTTAAAGGAAAGTTATTTAAAACAAAACTGTCACGTTTTTTCACGTTATTTAATTTTAATGTCCGTTGATGATCGACAAATATCCTGTTGAATTTTTTTCTTTTGTCTTTTAAAAGGGGTAAGGCTTTTGCGGTACACTTATGGCTTCGTTTTTTTCTTGATGGTTCAAGGCTATTGAAAATTTTCCTTTCGTTTCATGTTTATTCTTTTCTCACATTTACCGCTAACATGTTAATATGCATTATTTCCAAGTGTTTCTCTTGTTTGTCAGCTTCAATTTTTCCTTTCAAGAGATCACAGATGCCCAATTCTTTTTCATATTCTGCTCATTTACTTTTTAAAAACCAAATCGTCGATCCAATTTAAACCCCTAGGACTAGGGAAAATAAACATGTTCAAAAAAAATTTTTTTTAAAAAAAGTGATCGTGCAGGAAACTCGGTCTAAACAAGTATCCAAGTTTAAAAAAAAACGTTTCCACCCCAAAAGGAGATAGTGACCAAATTTTAGCTCCCTTTAAAGTTTCATATTAGGGTTTCCCGTAAAGGTCATTGGTAACAAAAAAAATTTTTCCCCAAATTAAAGATTATATGTTTCAGTAGACCAAAAAAATAAATCTTGGCCAATTAATCCTTAAAGGGCTAAATTGCTTATCCATGTATCATAAAACTTTTTCACATTGTAAAAAAAAAGCGCAACAAATTATAAATTTCCTTCCCCTAAAAAAAAAGGGATGCAGATAACATACCACTAAGCTCGAAAGTCAGCAAAAGTAATATTTTAGATTAAAAGAAAGGGTAAAAAAAAAAATATCTCATCGTAGGATTACACAAAGCAAACAAAATACTTTATTTTTTACTTTTTTTACCAGAATATATATAAATCATATCAATGTAGATCTGTATTTTTTATTATGAGAAATTTTTTTTTTTTTCATTCCAGTAAATTTTTTTTAACCTTTTTTTTTTCGATATTCCGCGCCCCCTTTAAGGGGTTCCCCCCCGTTTGGGAAAAACTGAAGTACAATATTTTCACAAAAAAAGAACATAAAAAACCCCTTTTCAAAATTTCTTTTTTGGAAAAAAGCTTCTATTAATAATGTTTTTCCTTTTATGCCCCGACCTCTGCACAGAGGCCCAACTAAATTTTTGAAATATTTAACTTCGAATGGTTTATCCATGTTTTACGAAACAAAAAGGAGAAATTTTAAGAAAAAGCCCATAATTTTTCTGGGTTTTTAACCAGAAAATAATGTAAATTTTTTAAAACTCATACTTACCTTGAGGAGGTCTGAACTACTGGGCAAAAAATTATTTTAATAAAATTTTTTTTAAAGGAAAATTTTTAAAAAAAAGGTTATTCTGTTAATTTTTGCCGAAATTTGTATTTAAATAAATTTTTTTTGTCAAAATGTCTTTAAATCAATTTTATACACATATATTCTAATCAAAGTGACACTAAATATCATCGAAATTATCCATTTATGCGCCTTTTTAAAATCATGGTTCCGAACGTAGTCGGATACCTTAAGAAAAATATGATTATATATTTTAATTTACTACTCAGTATAATAGCAGTTGACGCGAAATTTATAGAGAGAAATCGTGAACAGAATGTCAGGAGTTCATGCTCTACTTCTACTGGCAACCAGTATAGAGGAGCTGAGGCACGTTAAATCTATAGAGGCTGAAAATCTACCCGTTGGCGTGGTTTGTTAGCTTGGACAGAGAGTACCAGCTTAGGTATCGTCCTTGTCATTTGAACCAGGTTCAAAATTACTTTGTCTGTCGCCAATAGCTCTAGTTTTGCTTTAGAGAAGGGGTAGTAAATATTTTTGGGAGAAGTGCTACTATCTAATTAAAAAACAAGAAACTATGCGTGCCACCTCCAAATTTTTGAACTGCCAAAATGTATAAAAAGTTGAAAAAATGTTAGCTATAGGCTTACTATGGAATTTTTACGCAAACAACACTTTTTTTAATGTTAATATAAGTAGCGTTAATTTAAAATTAATTATATAAACAAAATAAAAGTGTACAAACATAGGTCTTAAACTCAAACTCAGTGACGTAACAGCCCATTAGGGCAGGACTTACTGTGTGCATCCCCAGTATACGTGACCATTGGAGTGCTGAGGTGCATGAGCAGATGTACCGATCATTTGGTCAGTCTGAAGCGAAACCCCTAGTGCTTAAGTCCCCAAGCAAGCTTGGTACTCATTTATGAGCCCGCTGCAGTAGGGATGAAAGGTCGAGTCGACCTTGCCCAACTCGGGAATAGAACCCAGTATGGAAGCGTGAAACGGCACCACTTGACCACTGAGACTTCGAACTTATGTCTTACTGTTAGTAAAATTTTTACAGGTTCAATCAATTAGGTCAGGTATTAGCAAAAATGAGTAACTTGAAACATTCAATTCTAAATAATTATCAAACAGCCACTACTTGCTTAATGCGGCTTTTGAATTTGTAGTTTCTTTACCAAGTCATCTACACTAGGGTCAGTTCTTGAAGATGCTGACAAAATTATGCTATTTTATATGATCATCAGTGCACCTTGAGCGATATTTTGCTCAAAATAGAAACATTTGTTAACAAATATATGTAGATTTATAATGCTGATTACAGTCAAATCGCGTAAATTTAAAGAAATAAAATATTTGTTCTTACAAATTTTGAAAATTCCATGCAATTCGGTTAATTTGCAATTGAAATAAATTCCTAATGTTTGTTAGTCAGTGTAGTATGGTGCTATAGGTAAGTAATTTCGATTGGATTTCTGTTGGGTAAAGATAAACGTCTTGCAGAGAAATTGAAAAAGGACTTTTAAATAAGATTAACATTTTTTTTTTCTTTTTATCTTGAAAATCGTGAAACTCAGCACTAAAGGAATCCTGAAGAAATGGATATGAAAGTTTTAAATTAACCGTAGTTAGGAGCATTATTAACTTAGATACATAGTTCCTTGTGGCCGCGGTAGCCGAATGGTCAAGGTATCGGATCGTGGCTTGCCTTGGCACGATTTCGAGCCCAGTACCAATAGAAACCCTACATGTAGGGAAGCGATGTACGTTAAATCTGTCGATAGCTCAAACGTCTTCCGGTTGGTGTGATAGTTAGAAGAAGAGGGTGCTAGCTCAGGTGTCGTCCATGTCACATAACCATGGCTAAAATTACTTGGTCCTTCGCCAAAAGCCCTCGTGTAGCTGCGCAGCGTTAATATTCACCTCACTCACTTTAAAACAGTGTTTCTTAAACTTGGAGGAGGAATCCCCTCTAGGGTCGTGATGACCCTTGGAAGGGGGGCGCAAGCATGTTGAAATGTCGAAAACAAAAGAACATTTAAAAAAAAATATTAATTTATATTGAAATTAAGCAAACAAAATACATTCTGACATAATTAAAAAAACATTTATACAGATATAATACACTTATAAATGTGTCATTACTGCACAATGTATTTTATAATTAATTTAACTGTTCTAAGTTAAGAATAAATTCAATAATTTATAGTATTCCCCGGGGTTTGTCATATTTAAAATAATATGTAAACATTAACAGTTATCTTCATAATTTGTTGATAATTGTTTATAAAAAATCTCTTAACTGCCGATTAAAAGTTACGCGATTCGCTCACCAATGCCCCCGTTTTTGTACCATGCACGCGTATGTGGTGTATTGGGGAGGGACGAGAAGGGAATAAATAAAGCAAATCCTCTGCGGAATAAATAAATCCTTCTAACAAAAACACTATCCGAGGAGTCATTTTATTGCATTCAAAGCCTTTAGTAATATTTTATAGATAGCAGTAGAACCTAAAGATGATATTTCAGAAAGACGTGTATATACGTCTGGGCATTATAACGCTTTTGGCTGGAGTGAGACGTTTATATACGCGTGGCAAAGAGGTTAAAGTCGTATTGCTTGGCTTTAGCATCAAGTGTCGCATTTTCGAAATCAATACATTGTTATTGAATGAAGGGGAATTGAGTGAAAATTATGATTGAATATTTGGAATAGGAATTGAATTGGATTGAATATTGAATATTTGGATTGAATATAAATTTTGAAAGTTTGAGAAGCACTGCTTTATATAGTTCCTTCATTAATGAAAATTAGGTTAATATTTTTTCCCTAAAATCGAGACAAAAAAACAGGTTCACGAAAGAAGGCATATGACAAACTAGGGTATGGAAAATGAACTTTTTTCCAAGTCATTAGTTTAAATTATTTAAATGTCTAATAATATCTGTAAGAAAAGTGAAATCCCACAGGAAATCTTCATTTTTGAGAAGCAGAATTCGCTGGACAGTTAATTATTTTATTCAAAAATATTTTAAAACAAGCACCCTCAGGTTCTAAAATCTATCGAGTGCATTTCCTTTGGAAAGCCAAAAGACACAACAATGAAAAAGCATTCTACATGGAATTTTTTTTTTTTTTAATTAAGTATATTTCAAAGAAGTTGTGAGGGACGTTGTTTGTCTAGTACAGCCATTTGAAGAATACTAAAAAAATATTTATTATTATTTTCAAATTTTTATTGTTTAAAAGAATCTTCATATGCCACTGTTAAAAACTCCCTGATGATGGCATATTGTGGCACGCGTTATTTAGAGTATCATTGATGGCTGCCAATTCAGTGTAATGTGATTTTTGTGTGTAAGCCAATTTGCAAACATTTATAATAATATTATTATATTAACCTCAAAATTAAAAAAAAGGTATTAAAATCTTTTTTTCTAATGTTTTAAATTTTAAACCTAAAAATGACAAACGATTAAAAATTTTGTCTGATTTAATGAATTAATCTTTTTTTGGAATTTTAAAAATTTAAATTTTTTACGAGGTCCATTACCTTAAAATTTTTAAACTATTACATAAATAATTAAATTAATCTAAATATCAATCTTAACTCCTTTAAAAAATGGAATAGATTTTTAAATCCTTAGATCTACTTTTTTTTCTATTAAAGCTGTTTTTCTTAAAAATTATAGATAAGAACTTGAAAGCATGGCAGGCATTTAGAGCTATTATTTTAAAATATCATGAGTTAAAAAAGGATTTAATGATGTTTAGAAATACTTATTTCTCTCATTTCATCCGACTGAAAGTGTATTTTCAATTAACTGTAAATTTAATGGAAACTTTAAAAACCATTTTACTAAAATGTTTATTTTTTTCTTTTTTCCTATGTCAATAACAATTTTGGAATACTTTAATGAGTAATAATTGTATTAAAAATTCAAATACAGGTTACTTTTACATGAATTATTTAAAAAGGGAATATTAGAGAAATTAACTAACTTAACTAATTCTTGACTCCTGAAAAGAAAATTTTCATTTTCTTAGAAACTGAATTGTTTGCTAATTTATGCTTGTTGTTATATCGTTATTTAAAAAATCGAATTTTGTTTTTACCTGTTAAATTGAATTGTATAACTTTCGATGATGATATGCTATTTTCCAAATATGTAAAATATATTATAAGCTACTACATTCCTTCACAATCATTTTTAATAATATGTATTTTAAGCTATAAACCAATAAGATTATAAGTCGTATTATATAAAAAAGAAGTGTTTTTAGAGTTCGAAAAAAATGGCATTGTTACAGAAAACTTTGTGTTATACAGAGCATTTTTGAGATAATCCCTAATTATTTAGAACACATTTTCTAAGGCCTAAAAACAAAAATTTAAAGAACTTTACTGAATTCGACTTTTAAGCAAACTTCAAATAGAGAAATCAGTAACACGAAGAAATAGTGGAAAAAATAATGAGAACATTAGTTTAAGGTAACCGACTACGTTCGGAACCATGATTATATAAAAGCGCATAATTGGATACTTTTCATGATATTTGAGTGTCTTAGATTGGGAATACATATATAAGGATTGTTTTAAGGACATTTTGACAAAAAATTCTTTAAATACAATATTTCGGCTAAGAATTAGTACAACCAGCACTTTTTCAAAATGTACTTCTTTTGTTAAAATGCTTCTATTTAATAATAATATTTTTGCCTGTATACCAGCTCAGATTTCTGTACAGAGGCCTACTGAATTTTTAGAAAAATTCACATTATTTTCAGAGTTAAAACCAGGTGAAATGGCGAATCGGCGTTTTGTTTCTTAAAATTTCTCTCCTCTGTTGTCTCCCCTCAGAGCTCACCTTCTTTAGGTGAATTTTGCGGGTGTCTAATCCCGAGGTACCCTAGTGATGAATTTCCTTTTCCCCAGGGGTTTTACTATCTTTTGTTAAACATGAGTGTCACGATCCCGGAGTACCCCAGTGATCCTTCTCTTTTTTTGACCCTCCATCTTGTCATCCCATTTCACCTTTTCTTCTTTTCCCGTCCAGACCACAGACTTAAGAATGTTTGGCGCAGTATAGCCAAAACTGGCTCTTGCGCCATAAAACACCAAACTCCTCCTCCTCATCATCATCATCTCCTCTGTTGTCGTAAAACATGGATAAACCACTTCTAAGTTATATATTTCAAAAAAATCTAGTTGAGCCTTTGTACAGAGGTCACAAAGCAGGCTATATACAGGCAAAAATATTACATAATAGAAGCATTTTTCACAAAAGGAGAATATTTTAAAAAATGAGTCATTCTATGTTTCATTTTTTTGTCCAAAATATTATTGCCAAATGATTTTTATTGTAATACTATTTTTAAACAATTTTATATACATTTTTTCACAATCTAGTGACACTAAATATCATAAATATTACCCATTTATACGCTTTTGCAAAATCACGGTTCCGAACGTAGACGCGCGGATACCTTAAGAAATCCAACTACAGTAAGGAAAATTTAATTAAACAATCCATTAACACTGTAATTTAGTACCTTTTGGGCGATTAGCTCCTTAACCACCGATTAAAATTTACGCCAAGATTTTTTCCCATAGACGCGCTTATGCAGTGTATATTGAGGGGAAGATAACTTACAGATAAAAATTTTTTCTTTCTCTGAAATAAGTTAATTCTTTGGAAAAAATTGTCAGTTTCATTTCATTGTTTACCAAACATGTCGGCTTAGTATTAAACAAGGAAGCATAATGCAAAGAATCGTACTTTGAAAGGGCGAATATATACGTCCGGGGCACTCAACACATGGGTTGAGCGAAGCGAATATATACGCTGGTGGCTTTTAAAGGGTCAGATTAATACAAATTTTTTGTCCACTTCCGAAGAAAATTAATGAACTTTATTTAATAGCTATACATTTTATAACAAAGACCATCAAGTTCGAATAATAAATCGAAAAACGAATGGTTTTAATTGACATTTTTATGTGCATTTAAAGGTATTATTGAACTACATTTTTGCGTAAATATACATATTCCACTAGTTATGCTTTATTAATAACGGAACAATATTTAACGAGATTTATCACGACACCATTTGTGTAGCATTTCTGTTTTAGCAAATTTCCTTCTTTTGATCGTAATATCAAAAATAAGCAAATAAGTTCATCGAACTGGGGCAGCATAGTTACTGCAAAATTATTTAAATTATTCACAAAGATGGAGCAAAACATTCCCACTGCGAAATACCTTGAAGAGCTAACGGCTGGATTGCACGCGATGTTTCTGCACAGTTGCTACTTCTAAGATAGCAACTATTTTTACTTCATGACTGTAACATATTTTATCTGCACCACGGTATAGGATAGTTTTAGTTGTTATTGATAAATATCGAATGGCATATTACTTACTTTTTTTTAAAATTACTTAAAAACTTAAACTATCATTGCTTAACGTTTGCTGTGTGACGGAAACGAAGCAACACATTTCCCATACACAGGAAAATTTGGGAAAAGCTGAATCAATTTTGCTTTGGATATAAGTAGATAACTTATTTACAATTAATTTTGACGTTTTAAATATAAATTGATTATAAAATCGATTATTTGTTTAATCGACTTCGAGATCATATCACTTTTGAAACGGTTGTCTTTAGACCTTTCAGCGATAATTGTGCGTTATTTTTTACTGTTATTATTTTTTTGTGAAGTATAAATAGAAAGACTATTTTTTTTTATCCATACATTAATAATTTACCTTTCACCTTACTTTATATCAAACGCTTAAATTAAACTGATGAACGTATTACTTGTAGGTAGATTAAAGATCTAAAATATATTAATACAATCAATAAATGCAATTTCTTAAAACAAACACACATATATTTATACATATATATAGAGAGAGTAACGCGAAGTTTTTTTTTCTCCTTTTCATTTGCTATACGATTTAAAAAAAAGTTGTTTTTTTTTACCTGCCTAAGTAAAAAGGTAAAAGAAAAAAGAACTAAGATAATTACTCACACATTTTATTTAAGATATTGGAAAATGGACAAATTTTACTATTTTGTCAATTTGTTGTAGTTCTTACTTGCACAAATAGCCGGTGTAAAAAGTGTTTGAAATGTGTATCACGTAAAGCAACACAGCGTATATTACTGAAGGGGCACAAAACTGTTTTATTTATCTAATTAAATAAATTCACAAGAATGTTGTTTCGAGAAATAAAACTAAACAATTTTCCATAAGAGTAACATGATTCTACAAATTTTACGGTTGCATAACCACTTGAATTAGTCTCCGTCTAAGGTATCATATTCAAAATTAAATCTTCTTAGCTTAGCTACAACATTGCAGACCATTCACAAACTTATTCACGAAGCAGTACAATATTAAACCCAGAAACAATGGTTCAAAAAAGTATTATACTTTCTTTGCTTCAATTCATCACTCATTCATATAAAAGGAATGCCTGGAACTCATATATATAATACCATTTCAAGAAATTTAACTGAAAAAAAGATAATAAAATCAAACACATGATGAAAAGAATGAAGATATATACAGTGGGCTACAAAAGTGTTCATACACTTTGCAATTTTCCATATAAAATTTAATGTTTCGACTAATAAAAATTAATATATTAAATTGTAATTTTTGCGATGCTCTAGAACTTGTTCTCAATGGAATCTATAATTAATTTTTAAAAATTTAACTATTTTTAAAAGTAATTATCGAAAAACTACTAAAAGAATACGCCACAAAAAGTCTTCGTACATAACAAAATCTCAACTCCAGCTTTAAATATTGTATGTCTTTCTTAATTTAGTACTTAGTAGGATATATTTTAATGTTCACAACAACTTTTAAACGTCTTGGTATAGATTTAATCAGTTTTTTGTAATTTTTGCATCGAT
The DNA here is from genome assembly GCA_019973955.1 of Trichonephila inaurata madagascariensis. Lineage (NCBI taxonomy): Eukaryota > Metazoa > Arthropoda > Arachnida > Araneae > Nephilidae > Trichonephila > Trichonephila inaurata. Next base: position 2,177 of record BMAV01004542.1, on the reverse strand, counting down.
TTTCCTCCATTCTTCTGTGATTATTGTTTTTACTTCACATTTTGTGTTTATTTGTCACGTTTTCCTTTTTTACATCAGAATCTCACCAAATATACTCTACTGGGATAAATAAAGTGATTGGGAGGTGTTTTCATAATTTGGGGACAGATATAGAGACACCAAGGACGTACATTGAGAGCAGTGCACTTAGCGTCATTATCCTGTTAAAAATGAAGTCGTTTCCAATATCCAAATTTTAGGCAGATAATTTAAAATTTATCTTTAAAATATTTAAATAGAGCTCATAATTCACAATATCAACAAAAAATACTAAATTACCAAATTTTGTGACCGATTTACACCCCCACACAAGAATACTTCTACCTCCATGTTTTATTGATCCAACTAGATTCTTGGAATTAAGTTTCAGAAAATTCAAAATTAACAGTAAATTGATTGGGATGGCAGACTATTCAACATTTTTTGGTTCCTATGGGCCTATAATAGCTTGTAAATGAAAAAATAAGGAGTTTAATCCCATGAATTTATGTGGAACAAGAACTCCTTCACTCCCATACTTCAGCATGGAATGTGTGTTCTGGCTTGAGGGTGTAAATTGGGCCCCAAATTGGTAATTTAGTTTTTTTCCTGGTAAGAATCATGGCTCTTTTTAATTTTTTAAAAAATTTTAAATTATCCCCCTTTGGATATTGCAACTCCCAATTTTTTTAAGGGGTTTCGAAAAATACAGCTCTTTTTGTACGCCACTGTTGTCTCTAAAACCCCCCCAAAATTTGAAAACACCTCTCACATTTTTGGGAAAACTTTTTGGTAATTCGGGTTAAAAATGCAAATAAACAAAAAATTTGGAGGTAAAACCCAATTTAAAGAAAAGAAAAATCGATCGAAAAATAAAAAAAATTGATTTCTACGGCCTTTAAAATTGTTTGCAAAAAAACCCAGAATGAAAAAAAAATTTTTAAAAAGTGTTGGAGTTTTTTCGAAATTTGAATTTTTTAGTAGTTTTTTCATAAAAATTTTTTTTTAAAAAAATATTACACTTTTTTTTAAAAATTAGTTATGTCATTCCATCAAAAAAAGTTGCGGTATCAAAAAAAAATCCCTTAAATTAATTTTTATTGTCTAAATTTTATAAAAAACCCAAATTTATACACAAAACCCTTATAAAAACAAAAAAAAAGATTCTCTTAAAACTTCTTTGGGGTTTCGTCGGGAACTGTAAGAAAATAAGAAAAGTTATATGTACCTTACAACTATTTTTTCTAAATGTTATTTATGAAATATGTCTTAATAAACCTAATTTGTGATACTTTTTTTTTTTACATTTGGAAAATGTAGGGTATCTCCAATGTATGCAGTCGGATACCTCGTTGGGTGTAAAAAGACATTCCCCAAATTTTGCTTGTCAATCCCAAATTTAAGAAACATGAAAAAAAAAGTATGGCTACCCGTACCCCCAGTTTTTTCAAATATTAATACAACAGATGTTAAAATAAATTTCACCATACAAACTAAGGTGGCGGCGCGGGTGGAATGGATGAGTTTATGCGATGCGTTAGAGCAGCGCTTCTCAAACTGTGGGGCGTGCCTCCCTATGGGGGCGTGATAACCCTATAAGGGGGGCGCGAGCATATTGAAAAGTCGAAAATAAAAGATTATTTCAAAACATAATAATTTTTTTTAACGTAAAACAAACAAAATACATTCTGCCATATGAAAAAATTAATTTACACTGATATAGTACATTTAAAAAGGTGTCATTACTGCACTATAATTATATTAACAATACTAAGTTAAGAACAAGTTTAATAATTACCAATGACCGCACCGGTTGATCATATATAAAAGTATATCCAAAAATCAACACTTATCTGGATCATTTGTAGGGCTTATATTTAATCATTTACACGTGCAGATTAAAATTTGGTTATCCCCCAAAACCCCCATTTTTTGGTTTTACCATATGTGGTGTATTTGGGGAGGAAAAGGGAAAAAATGTAACAAAATCCCCTGTGAAATAATCCTTCTCAAACAATGTTAAGGTTATTTAATTGTATTTCAAAGTCTTCGGCATAATTTTATGGAGAGTAGTGATAATATTTTCAAGAGACGTATATATACGCCGAGAGCAATCTACGCACTGGCTGAGCGAGGCGTTTACATACGCCAGTGGCGAA
>BMAV01004541.1:0-13377 GCA_019973955.1 Trichonephila inaurata madagascariensis | reverse complement strand
AAAATATGATCCCCCAAGTCTGCTTGGGACATTCCTAATTCTAAACTTTTTTATTTTAGAAATCAATACAAAAAATCAGTCCCCTTTGATTTCCCCCTGTGTGCAAAAAACCCGCTTAGTTTTTTTTATTTTGATCGCAAAAAGGCAATTCAGTTTTGAGCTGCCAAAATCCGTGGCTGTATTTTGCACCAACAACAACCCAAATATCGAATACCAATCTTGACCCCTTTCCCCCGAGATGATTTTTTAAGAAAGCAGACAGAATTGGGGATTTCAAGTAACTGAATTTTTTATCAGCCTGATAAACTCAGCAACTTTCCCCGACCCTGAAAAGTACATTTCAGGTAGAATTGTTTTCCCCCTCATTACCTAACCCAAATTAAAACGCGGGAATTAACCCGGCCATCCGTATACCCATGTCTTGCCGGTTCCGCTAAGCTAGAGGTGTGGGATTTAAAATGATGAGACATAATTTTAATAAAAACTTTTTTTAAAGAGTAACTTATAATATTTTAAATTTAATTTACAATTATTAATTAGAGTGAGAGTCAAGCCCAAAGTAAATCCGTATTTAAGTCAGACCTACTGATCCTCTATCTAAATTATCCAAAAATCCTGTTATCTAATTACAAATTCTAATATTACCTTTTCCAGTTTCTGGCCCCTTTGACCTAGAGAATATAATCTATAACTTTATATAAGAAGTTTCTTGATCCGGGCAGCTAATTTTTGACGTTTTTCTCGGCCCCAAGATTTCACACAAGCGTACGCTATTATCAGAATGATTCCACACTACAACCCTAAGCCTGCACGCATCTATATCTAGGTTTCCCACTTATATCTAAGCTTACCGATATCCTTTTTATAGATATCCATTTACATATTGGATCCGTTTCTTTTTGGTTTTGGGGTTGGGAAAATTTTTGCCATCAATCGTGGCCGTAAAAAACATAGGAGTCTTTTAAAAGAAAGACGCGAGAACGTCACAATTCGACGATAATAAAGTATCAACAAGTACACAGACGAGGGCAAATTGATGCAAAGTTACAAATGGGTTGGGGATCTATTTAAAAAATATTTAAAAAGGGCTCTCAACTGCCGAAAAAGATCTTCATAGATTTCTCATCCAGTTGTGACATCCCCGCGTTCTTCCTCTAACATAACCCTATGTTCTTTAGGCCACGATTAATAGCAAAAATTTTCCAACCCAAATCCAAGAAGTGAAAGAAGCATGATGAAAATAAAAATAACCTTTAAAAAAAGGGTAGAAATTTTGTGAGTAAAAAAGGCAATTTAAAAAAGTTGAGTGTAAAAAGATAAAGGTTGATCGACGGGACTTTTAATCAAACGCCACCCCCCCCTTACCAAGGTACATAACATTGTACAACCTTAGGAGAAAAATTTGAAAACTTGGAGTTGAGTATTCAACCCAAAGGGATGAAGATTATTTCTGAACGCAGTATATTATTGAGACGAGATTAGGGTGGGTATAATATATTTATAGATAAGTGACAATTGCGCGATCTGGTTTGTTAAGACTGCGTGTTTTTTTTATTCCACTTTAAAATAAGTTTTTTTGATATCTAAGTAATAAGTTTAAAATTTTTAATAAAAAATCATATTGAATTCAAAAAGTCTCATTTCCAATCCCACACCCTTTTATGCTGAAACCCCAGACACCATTTTTGAAGATGGTGTAATACGAAAAACCCGAAAAAACGAATTTTGGTGTGAAATTTTTTCCTGAAAACAAAAACTTTCGTATACTATTACCATTTTCAACATCAAACCTTTTTTGAATTCGGATTTTTTGGATGGCTACTTTGAAGACAAAATATAGATCTGAGCAAATATCAAAAAAAAACTCAGAGTGTCAATTTCTAATTTTAGCCCTTTCCTTTAAAAAATTTACCTAAAAAACGCCCATGGGAAATCACTAATAATTATTAAACTTGTTCTTATACTGGCTGAAGTACCCATTCTTAACACGAGTTTATTTTTTTTTTAAAGTGATAATATATTATTCTTGATATAATAGTTTAATTGTAAGGAGAGTAAAACCAAGTGCATGACAATGTATACAAAAATGTAAAATGATTTATTAATATGAATACTTATATTATAAACGGTTTTGAACGAAATGTAATTTTAAGCCTCGCAGAATTAGCATTTAGAATAAATATTAAGAAATAAAAAAAGAATATAAAATTCCAATAAATAGCAATTTGTTATTTTTATTATTTAAAGCGAGAAAACTTCAAAATGTTTAGCCCGGGATCAGGAGTGCTCTCGATAATAGCGTTAATGGTCGCGGGGAGTGACTCACCCCAATTCTTTTTTTTATAATTATTTTCAATTTACACGATAAAAATCACAATTTCAGTGAATAATTTAACTAAGAGAAAATATACTTACCTATTTCAAGGATTTTTCAATTTTTCTTTCATAATTTGAGAAAAAAATCCAATAAAACTGAACTAAATTGTTCCAAATGTGCGTGACCTTAATAAAGGACACAAATCACAGACACTTTTCGCTAACATTACAGGAAAGTTATTTGCAAGCAAAACTGTCACATTTTGTTCATGTTATTGTAGTTTTAATGTTCTTTGATGATCGACAAATATCCTGTTGAACTTTTTCTTGCTTGTGTCTTTTTGACAGGGCGAAGTGCATTTTGCGGTACACTTATGGTTTCATATTTTTCTTGATAGAATTCTTAATGTAGCTATTGAAAATTATCCTTTCGTTTCATGTTTATTGCTTTTCTCAAATTTATTTTCGCTAACATGATTAATATGCATTATTTCAGCAATTGTTTCCCTTGTTTGATCAGCTTCAATTTCCTTTCAGAAAGATCACAGATGCCCATTCTTTTTTATATTCTGCTCATTTACATTTATAAACCACAATCAGTCGTACAACATCACAATTAAAACCACCAAGTTATTCATAGGGGAAAATGCAGTACGTTCAAGAAAATATTTTTGAACAAAAGTGGTCGCGCCGGAAAATCGGTCAAAACAAGTACCTTAAGATTCTAAAAAAACGTTTGCCACTCCCAAAAAAGAAGGAGATATGTGATCAATTCATTTTAGCTCCCATTAAGACTGTCATATTGGAGGATTCTCTGTCAAGGTCATTGGTAACAAATAAACAGTTTTCCCAGAATTAACGATTTATGTATTATATGTGCTTCAGAATACTCACAAAAATAAATCTTGGCCAATTAATCCTTCAAAGTGCTCAATATGCTTATCCATGTATCATAAAGCTCTTTTACATTGAAAAAAGCTCAACAGAATTATATAATTTACAACTTCCCTAAAAAAAGGGATGCAGATAACCATACCAGTAAGTTCGAAAGTTAGCAAAAGTAATATTTTAGGTTAAAAGAAACGTAATAGAAAAATCTCTCATCGTAGGATTACAGCAAAGCAAACAAAATATTTTTTTTATTGAGTTATTGGATCAAAGATAGCTAATGAGCGTTCAAAGTAGAATCCTTTATTTTTGATGACCTTTTTTCACCAGATGATATAATAAATCATATCAATGTAAATCTGTATTTTTTTACTATATCAGAAAGTATTTTGTTTTACTTCATTCCAGTAAATTAATTTTTTTTTACCTTTTATTCCCGATATGCTCACCCCCCCCAGGGTGGTGCACCCCACAGTTTGAGAAACACTGCTGTATATGTAACAAAAGTCATCTGGCAAATTTTTACAACGTCTCGAACTCAAAGCCATGTTTCACGAAACGCACAGAAAAAACCACAATTGTTTTAAAAGTGTTTCTGAGATGAAGCTTCCACACTTACGCAGGGCATGAACTACAATAAATTACACATGAAAGAAAAATTGAAACCAAGTTCAAAATTTCAGCGTCTTACGTTCAAAATCAATCCAGACGATTGACAGTTCCCGCGTGATCAAGCCAAGATAAGGATCAAAGTTAATGATTCGCGCGAAGCTATTGATAGAGAAATATTGTGACAGGAAGAGAGAAGAAAAAGGCAAAGTAAAAATGTCAGAGTGGTATTCGGTACGTTTCACCAAGGTTGAATGAAGGTCAGCCAAGGAGGGGAAAAATTCAACGCTGTAAAAATTTTTTGGTAAATGTACATAAAAATCCAAGTAAAATTAAATTTTTCAAAAAAAAAATGTGACGTGATGGAAAATTTTCATTATCATTTTTGAAATCAGCAGCAAAAAATACATTAAGTTCAGCTATCACTGCCCTTGTATTTTTTTTTCATTGTAACCCTGTGTAATGTATTTAATTGTCGTAGCTGTTTTATAAAATGACAAAATTGGATTTTTTTAAAAACAAAATATTTACTGAATTTTTAAAAAAATAATCTGATTCTTTTTCTTTGAATTTTCTTTTTTAGCATTCAAATTTTCAAAAAATTGTTCAGTGTCGTACATTTTGTTATTCATTTCACTATAGGAATGAAAGCAAATAGCTGCGCATACTTTTCATGATGTTCCTCATTTTTGATGACTTGGAAACGGGAGCTTATCATTCATTTTATTTTCGTTCCCGCAATCTGCATCAATATTTTTTGAGCTTTGAACAAAGTCAAAAATGTCTTTGTCTAAAAAAAAAAAAAATGAAGCTGTGTACACATTATCATCATCTCTGCATGAATTTTCCCAAACCCATGATACAGTAGGACTTTGGGAATTACTAAAAATTTTCCCTCAGATATTTTTTTAAGTGTCGGCTCAGTTTAAATTCCTCCTTTTTGGGGGGGAAAATTTTTTGTGTTAAGCGATTTTCGTTTAGTGTAAAGAAAACCGTCGAGAGAAAAAAAAATACATGAAAATAAACAGTAGTTTATCGAGACCGTTATATTACTTCGTGTCAAGGCTTCTTCCCCAATGTTAAAGAATAGGGAAACCCCCCGGAATATTTTTTCAAAATATAAAATTACTCAAACATTAATATTATACTTTTTTGGCCCACTACCCTTAAGAGAATATTTTTTATTTTATCAAAACTACCCCCATTTTTTTCCCGAGTCGACACTTTTTTTTCTAGTAAAAAAATTTTTGTTTCGCTTTTTTCTTCTATACCGAAATTTGTTAAATGAGCTATTGTTTTTAACATGTTAAAAGAAAAAACGGGATTTTTTAAAAGAAATATTTAAAAAATTTTAAAAAACCCTATTAAAAAAAACAAATGCATGAGTTACAATGTCACAATTTTTTATAAAAGTTGATGCATTTTTTCTGTTCGAAAAAATGTGCTCCGCGTTAAGTCCACACTGTCGTACATATGGCGAAAACGAACTTAAACGTATTTCACTGTATGTATAAATTATAATATAAATGCTTATAATAATAAAAAAAAATTTTTTGAACAATAAATACATAATACACATTTGTGAAATACAGGTGGTCATCAAAATGATGGAACACCTTAGACTTGTGAAGAATCCTTTATTTTAGTATGGTTTAGGACCACCTTTAACATGTAATACAGCTTGGATTCTCCTAGGAAACGATTTATACAAGTACTGAATAGTGTTTAGAGGAATATTGTACCTTTCTCTACGGAGATGTGAATGCTCTGGGAGAGCCGGTGGAGGGCATCGCGATTCCGTATTAAACGCTCTAAACTAGACCATAACCGCTCAATTATATTGAGGTAGGGTGATTGTGCAAGCCAAGGTAGATGTCTAACTTCATCCTCGTGTTCATCAAACCATGATTGGACAAGTCCCTCAGTATGAATAGGAGAATTATCATCTTGGAAGATTCCATCTCCTTCAGGAAACAAGGTTTGTATCATAGAATGGACCTATACAGGTAAAATTTTTTAAAACTTCTCCCTATTAAGGGCGAAATTTTTTATTAAATTAAAAATGCATTTTTTAAAAGGCAAAAACATTTATTGTGACTGCTTTGTGCAGGGGTCTCACTTGCAAAGTGAGTACAAGTGAGGGTGGGGCGAGGTGGCGGGTGACGATCCAGCGCCAACACCCCGGCCCAGTTGAAAAAACATTTCAAGAAACAAATAATTTTAAACATAAATCATACATAAAATTACAAATAATAAAAATTTGATCAATATAAAAAAAATTGCACATTAAAAAAAAAAAAAAAATATGAAAAAAAAATATTAATGCGCTTTTTGAATGATTAATAGACATTTAAATTACTTGGTAGTAAACAGTTTTTGGGAAATTCCTCTTTTTAAAAATCCTTTTGAGGTTTTTAAATTTTAAAACCCCAAACCCTTTTTCCATCTGAACCTTTAACTATCTTTTAAAATTTTTTTCCCATAGGCCCTTTTTTACATTGGTGGAAGTTTTTAATTTTTTAAAAAATAACCATCGAATTGGGAGTTACATTTTTTTTCCCAAATTCCCATTTATGTCTAGCCTGTAAATTATTAAGATAACCCCAAACCTCCTTTTTGCGCCATATAAATTAAAAAATTTTTGGGTTAATTTTTTGCCATTGAGATAAGCGATTGTCTAATTTATCTTCAAGTCTGGCCCCAGGTAAACTTTAAAGAGGTCTACCATGAGAAAGGCCCGGGTGAGGCCCGGAAAATCTTTAATCGAGGACATGGGAGAAAAGGGGGACGACTATTAAAAATACTTTCTATTTGAGTAGTAATTGTTATGAATTGTTCTAATGTTAGACGTCATCCCTCCCGTTTTTTTTAAAATGATTTTTAAAAAAGATTTGACACCTGCTTCCCAAAAGTCCCCCCAAAATTTGGGGTGACCCTTGGGGGAAAAAATTTTCCCAAGTAATTTCTTCATTTGTTAAAAAATTTGGGAAAGAATATCTGGTGGATTTTTTCAAATTATATAAACGTTGCAATTTCGTTTGCACCTATAAAATTCGTAGCATTATCGGGGTACAAATTGAAGTATTTTTTCCCTTCTACTAAAAAATCTTTTGGGGGATTTTCCAATCATACTTCTTGGTTATTTCCCCGGACAACCTCTATATGAATAGTTTTTTGTAATAAAGCAAATAAAAATTGCAACAAAACATTTATGGTAAATCCCCTTTTTCCCTTTGGGCCCTTTTATATTTAATATAAAAGGGGCCTTAAAATCTATTCCTACATGAGAAAAAGGAGGAACAGGGAGAAATTTTTTTCCCCAGGAAAATTTTTCCCATAATTTGTTCTAAATTTTTAGGTTTTTTTTTGGGAAAACAAAAAACAAAATTTTGAACAATTTGAAAGGCAGTTTTCTGCCACCTAATGGCCAGAACTTTTGTCTGACTAGATAAAGTGGGGTTTGAGCCCCTTTCTTGCAAATTTTTTTAAATGGTAATAATTCATAATTAAAATAGTTAATTTTTGGGGTTTTTTTGGGAAGCAAAAGGGGGAAATTTTCTAACTATATTTAAAATTTTTGAATTACTTAATTTTTCCCAACTCAAAGTTTTTTCCTTTCAAGAAAGGGATTCAAACAAGAACGGGCCTTTTTTAATATTTCCCCCATTCTAAAATTTCAATTTCATTTTTTAAAAAACTTTTACCGGGACCCTTTTTAAATCAAATGAAGTTTTGCTTCCTGAAGTTCCTCGTTTGTGGGGGGACCTGAATGGCGAGATGTATTTGTGACTTATGCAGGAATCTGAAAATATAACTAAAAAAAGGTTAATTTTCCCCTTTTATTTGTAATATTTAAAAGATCATTTTAAAAAGTTAGCCCAAGATTGATGTCAAGCTGATATCAGACTGTTTTTAAGTTCCGACAAAAAAAGTTCATCAGAACTGGAAAATTGAAGGGTTCAATAAATTGTTCGGGGAATTTTCCAAGATGCTGGGGACCATTCCCCCCATAGAGTCAATGATGAAAGTTTTTCCCAAGGTTTTACCCTGAGAGATAAATATCTGCAGGGTTTTGGCTGAAGGTATTTTGTTTCCATTCATAGTTTTCCTTTTAAGAGTTTGTATTTTTGGAAACTGGGTTGCCAAGAATTTTTCGGGTTGATTAGCTGGAGTTTTGGGACCCAGGCCCCATGGGGGCCCCAAGGGGTGGCAAAAATGATTTTAGCTAAATGTACTTTGAGAAGGCGAATTTTTTTCCACAAATTTGGGGCCCAAAAGCAGTAGACACGCTGAGAGTTCCCAAAGGGGAAGGGGAAAAAGGGGATGACCTTGATTAGTGCGACACAGATTTGCTGCCAATGGCTTGGTTTTTGGTGGTACCATTTTTTTGACACAGTGCATGTACCTCAGGGTCCTTTGGCTCCTGAACATCTGATATCCTAAAAACATGAAACTTCACGTAGGGAAACTGTAAGGGGGAAAATTTTCGACTTTTTTTTTGAGTTCCTCCCCGGGCTTTTAGAGATGACACAAAAAATTTAACCACTTGGTGCATTTCATCCGGGGAAAAATTCTTAATTCCCCTTTTTCGATAATTTTTTTTAGAAAGATTTTTTTCTTTGCTGATGACAGGCCTATTTGTCCAAAAGGGGCGTAAAGTCTTGCTATGACCCCTTAAAAACATCTCGTTTTTTATAAGATGTCATTTGAAGGGGTTGAGACTTTGAACATGAAATAAATCTCCTGTTGGTTTTCCCAAAATAACACCTAAGGTTTTTTTGGCTGGGTTTTTGCGTTGGTTGAAAAAGAGTGTTCTTGATCTGTAGATGAATTAAGAAGCTCCTTTGAATTGGGAAATTTCCCTTTATGTAATTTCATTCCACATGTTTCCAGCATATTTTGCAACTGGGATTTGGTTTTGGGGAGCAGTGTCAAGATTTTGTACCTTTACACTACATCTCCAAAGTACACGTCTTGAAGAGCTACCTTTGGGAAGTAAAGGGGAAAACCCAGAAGCTTCATCCATAGCTAACTGTTTAAGTGTTTTGTATTGCTAAAAAGGGGGCACTTGGGGGTCCCCTACGTGACAGTTTTTAATCTATAGATGACTGGTTCCTCATTAGTTTTTTGTTTTCCCACATAATCAGAAAATCATTTAAAAGGGTGGATCAATGAGAATTTTTAGAAACATCATCTGGATGTCGGTTGTGAAAGCATTTTGGTTTGGGAAAACGTATCCTTTATTTCAAAAATGTCTTCCCCTTTACTTCACCTTTTAAGGTAGGTCATTTAAACCCAAACCTGAAAAATAGTGAAGTTTTAACCATTAAAAAAACCCTTTAATTTTGGGAAAATTGTTTTATCAGGCCAAAAGACTCCATGATGTGGAAGATAAAAAACAAATATTGTTTGGGGTGTTTCAAACTGAATTTCCCCTTTCCCCTTTTTCCATATGCCCCAAGTCTAAGTATTGCTTCATAAATTCTCTTTAAATTTTCCCTTTGTTTATTTTTTATAATCTTTTCCAAAAACTGATCTTTGTTCTTCATTGCTAAACCTTTTGGGGTGTCCTAAAGCCTTTTTGTCTTTTTAAATGGCATTTTGCAATATCGACCGGTTTTATTGCGCGTGTGGAGTCATTTTTATAATGATTTTCACAATATTCCTCTTCCTTGCTTAATGGGTTTTTGACCCCGTTAATTGTTTCCCATCTCCCCAAAAAATTTTGTAAAAATTTTCATCAATGTTTTGCATTTCTGATATAAAACCGCAATTTGATTTTGTTTGTATGAATTTTGGTTCCAGTTGCGATGTATCCGAAAACCTTTATCTACGAAAAAACAAGTGCGTTTCTGATTTGCGAATAATTCCTTCCAATTTTGTCAAAAAATGCCCCCTCCCAATTAGCAAATCGATTTTTCCGGGAAACACCAAATTTTGGGCCCGCCCAGTTCCTGAGGTATTTTAAATTATTGAGATTTATTTGAGAAACAGGAAGAAAGTCTGTAATTTTTTAGACAACCCGAAAATCAAAAGGTTGTAGAAAATGAGCCGTTCCATTTATTATTGTAGCGTTTAATTTGAACGCTATGGTTTTATTTCCCCCTCCAAACTGGAATCGGAAAATTAACTCTTTTTGTGGAGCCCCTAAACGGTTTGGGAAATCTTCCGTAACGAATTCGACATGCTACCAGAATCCAAGGGGGGCGCGAGCTAGGATGCAACTTCCTGTAGAATGATTCAAACCCAAAAATAATGGGGTTTTAATTCGGTTTTTCTCCTACTGGTTTTTTAAAAAAGGGGAAACGGCTGTATTTTCCGGAACTGTGAAACTCCCTCTGCGTTGGGGTTATGTTCCTATTTTTAGGGGGAGGGATAAATCAGGGGGCGTTTGGGAGATTCCCCTTTTTCCTGTGAAGCAGAGTGTTATGTCCAAAGCCACATACACTAAAAGGGAAAGCTTTGATTTTTTTAAAATTTTAAATTGTTTCTGATCACTTAAGCAATTTAGGGCACAATTTGCCTCTGGCGATTTTTTTTGTAAGACATTTTTAATTTTTTAAAAAGGGAAACACACTTAAAATGGGGGTTTTTGCTTACCAAAATGCATGAATACACAGAATTGTTAGATTTTAAAAAAAATTTTTTTATTTATTTTTGTCTTTTATAAACATTTTGGGTTTTTCGAAGGTATTTTTTTTTTATATTTTTTAAAACTTGAGTCGTTTTTTTAAAAAGAAAGAAGTCATCAAATTTAGGAACTTCGGTTTAATTAAGGCTGTACCCCCAAATTGTTTTAAAAATCTCTTTATCCAGTTTTGAAGAATAATGTTTAAGATTAAAATGTCCCAAAGATTGTTTCTTTAAATTTAATACCTTCAAAAACGCGGGAAAGTTTTGTTAACATCATCAATTAGGTTTCTTTAAAACTTTTTTCTGATTCATAATTTAATTTTGAAAGGTTTAAGATTGCCTTTATGTGGTTTTCGACTTAATTTAAACGTTTATTTTCATAAACGTTCTTTTAAAGATTTAAAAAAGATTCAAAAGAATCGCTAATTTGTTCCCAAATTCCTTTTTCTTCAGATGTTAAAGCAGCTTTTTAGATAATGCAATTTTTGCTCTTGAGAGTTGTGAATTTGTTGAGATAATGTTGAAAAATTTTATTTTAAAAATTTCTCCTTTTTTCATATTTTCCAGAAAAAATTTGGGGAGGGGATTTCTGGGGAAATTTTTTTTAAAAAATTGTGGTCGGTTTTTACTGCCCTACTTGTGTTGAACTTGGAACAAATTTTAAAATTTCCTTCCCACGTTTGATGTACGATTTAATTTTTTACTTTATGCTAACAATTTTTTTCCCAATATTCTTTTGGATGCGTTAATTTCAACTTTAACTCCCGAATCGCCCACTTTAAAATTTCCCTTTCCAAATTAAATTTTCTTCAATGAGGGGTTCTTTTTTGATTAATTGATCTTGAAGTTCTAAGATATTATTTTACAAAGTCACAATTACTTTCCAAGTAATTTTGAATTTTCTAATTAAATTTTTTTTGGGAACGTATGGGTTCTTTTTTTTTTAATTTTTTCAATTGGATTCATTTTACCCCCTTTCGGTAATAAACAATAATATATAACTTTTTCAATGAAATAAACAATAGAGGTATGAAATTGTTTTTACCTCAATTTAAAAGCGGAGCCTTGGGGAAGAAGTCAAATGAATTTTCTTTGCGAAAGAATGAAAAACACTAGAAGTGATGGACGTTGAATGTAAAAAAGTTCAAAAAAAGGCCTGCAGTGGGGGAAAAGAAAACAAAACGAAAAACAAAAGGGGGGAGAGGGTTCCTTTTTGCGACCTTTTCTCTGTCGATGGGGGTTAATGGTCTTTTTACGTTCGAACAACTTTAGCGTTGTTCGCGAATTTAAGCAAATAATGCGTAATTAATTTAGAAAGCCTTAAATGCGGATATCCATAAGTTTCTGAAGATCTCGTAGTCGACGGACCAAATATTAATGCGAATGGTACTGTATTCAATTAAAAATGCATATTTTAAGGCATAACTTTTATTGTGACTGTTTTTGTCAGTGTCTCACTGAAAGAGTGAGTACAAGTGGGTGAGAGGAGGTGGGGGTGACGATCGCAGCCAACATCTCCCTTGTGATTCTTCCTTTCAAAGCTACGAATGATATAGCAGAAAACCACGACACGGCTGTCCATATCGTAATAGATACACTTCCATGTTTGACAGTTGTAAGGTGAAAACCACGATCATAAGCTTCTGCAACTGTCCTTCAAGTGTGCACCCGTCCTGTTGTAGAGAAAAATGTGAAAGACGATTCGTCAGACCATATTACTTTCTTCCACTAATCTATCGACCAGGTTTTTGTGAGTGTGATAACACTGTAGAGATGATGTTTGGCATTAATATTTCAAGACAAGTTGTGACATAGCCATCCTGCGATAGCTATGTCTTGTTGGATCCGCGTAAGCTAGAGGTGTGGGATTATCTAAAAGATGAGAGCATTTTGTAATTCTTAACACAACTTTTTTAAGAATACAAATTACTTAATTCTAAATAACAACTTTCTTTAAAGGTGAGAATAACCCCAAATAAATCTGAATATTTAAAATCCCGATCGCACAACTAGATCACTTATCTTAATTATATTTAATTATCAGCCTAATCTAACTTCCTATACAAAATATTACCTTTTATAGAGTAACCCTCCTACCTTGGTTGAAGACTCTCCTATTCTGCTACTTGTAGATAAGTATACTCCGGCACTATTAATCTTTCTTATAATTAATGTTATTAATAACGAAGATGAGCGTATCCTTCTTCCTTGGGAGTAGGTCGTCTAACACTTATATCGAACTGTTACGCACTAAGTTATCTCTAAGATTGCCGTCCTATCTCACTAAACCCTCTATCCTTTTAAAGTATATCTTATTTGCATTTTCGCCCTGTTTCTCTTCTTGGTATTGGGTTGGAAAAGTTTTGCCATTAATCGTGGCCGTCAAAGAACTGGGGGTTATGTTAGAGAAGAAGAGCAGGGGACGTCACAACCCCTCCCAAAAAGAAAACGTGTTTTTTTAAGGGTTCTCAATGCCCTTAATAAATTACGTGCCCCAAATTTATTCCTGAATCTCTTCGCTTTTTAATTTTATTTTTAAATTTTTAAACCCTTTAATCCTCATTTTAACTTCTATAATTTCCAATATTTATCTTGACTTTAATTTTCATTATTCATCATAGAATTAAATTTAATATTCAACTTAATTTTTAAATTTAAACTCGTGACAATAATTTTATTCCATTAACTAGGCCAACATTAATAATTTTCTGCTTAATCCTGGTCTATTCTCACTTTTTACATATATATCTAAAAATAACTTATATATTAATACACTTAGGTTTTCTAATCTAATTATTCCGGGGTGCGCAGACCCAAACTCTGCATCCCGGGCAATCTTATCATATGGGCTGGATTTCGGCTCCACTGTTCCGTGTTGAGGCTACATTCAGCTATGCACTATTTTCGGGTCTTTACCCAAAAAAAAAACTC
>BMAV01004540.1:0-44271 GCA_019973955.1 Trichonephila inaurata madagascariensis | reverse complement strand
GAAAATTAAAGAAATTAAAATAAATAAATTGAAATGATATGCAACAAAGGTCATAATAGGTACATTTTCCCAAAACAAAAGATTTAAAAAAAGGGGAAAAATTTTTTAAAGCCCTTGCCTGGACATGAAAGAGGAAATGTGGAGACAACCCTTTTAAATGCACGCAGTAATTTTATGATGCAAAAAGGTCATGAACTCGAGCCTCGCCATTTCTTATGCGCTAACGAAAAGAGAAATTTTAAGAAAAAAGGATGTTATTTTGAGCCTCATGCCTGGTCATAGAAATGGAATGTGTGAAAAGAGAGTTATGTCCTATTTGTAATGGCTCCCACCATTTACTAATCGTTTGAAATCGGCATGGTGACGATTTCTCTCCAAAAAGTGACACAATAATATAGTTTCAGCAGTATTTAAAAAAGAAGTAAATAGTGTATTATTACAAACGTGCTGAATTAATAGATGACAAAAATGAACAAGAAGTTGTCAGATTATTCTTAGATAATGGTTCACAAAGAAGTTTCGTTTTAAAGAGTACTTCTGAGAAATTTAACTTTCTAATTCTTAGAAAAGAAAACCTTTCCATTTGCACATTTGTGCTAAAGAAACTGAAATAAAAACCTTAAATATAGTTAAAATAAGATTGAAAAACAGGGATGGTCCCAATGTGTGCATTGCAATAGAAGCGGTCGAGACAGAACATATTTCGATTACACATTTACCAACCCCTGATAAAAAATTTAAATATTTTAAAAAATGTACAATTAGCTGATTCTTATGAATTTAACGATAAAGAAATATCAATTCTTATTGGCGCGGACTATTATTATCAAGTAGTTACAGGTAGAATTACACGTCTAAACAAAAATTTTGTTTCAGTAGATACATTATTTGGGTCAGATCGGGAGGAACTTTTAACGATGAGTGTTATTGTTAATGAATCCAATATTTTGAAACAGCTTAGTGAATTTTGGGATTTAGGAATAGAAGCAGAGCTGACATTCTGAAGCACTATTTGTTTATTTCATATCTTAGTAAAATATTTATTTACTTTAAAAATTATAGTGAGAAATTTTTACATTTAACAATACTTGTCCGCACTCTAAAATTTTGCCGCCCTGCCTAAATACGACCCTGTGTGTATATAATGGATATAAATATTCTCTCTTAAAAATTATAGATCGAAAATTTATATGTACTAGCAATTTTTTATTAAAGAATATAAATTTTTTAGTATGTAATTTTATGTCCAAATTTGTATTAAAATTATAAAAGTGCAGAAAACTTTTTTAAAAAATAATTAAAAACTTTTAAAATTATTTTTCCTTAATTGATTTCGTTAAAATATAAAAGTTTTATGGCCTAAAAGGAATAATACAGTTTTTTTTCAATGATCTTTTGATTAGTTAGTTCGAATAGGAAAAAGGACCTTTATGTTCATTGGTTTCACTGTGAAACCCTAAATTCTTGAAAATTGAAAATGCTAAATTTTCTTTTTGTATATTTATGTTCATCTTCACATGTCTAATGGAGATATTAAAATTATTTTGTTAAATCTCTTCGTGCGCGGAATATGAAGTGAACTTTAACAGCTTGCTTGGATTATCCCGAGTTACCTCGGGTTCGCAGCTATATACAGTTAATTATTATCCTTTCCGAGAAAAAACTCGGGCGAAGCAGAATTTGTCAGTACGATTTGTTTTATCACGGTTCTACTCGGCCTCCGGCGAAATGCAGCAAAACCAAGAAGCTTTGGCCGGTAGTTAATACCTTTATCCTACCAGCTTGATATTGTTGATTAAAAGTAAAAGGATTGATGTGAGGAACATTTCTGATTGAAAGGTAAGATTTATTCCTGATCTAAAGACAAAGAAATTTTTAAAAAAGGAGAAAGTATTGAGTATTAGAGAGGGAAAGAATCTGTAATGACATGGCGATAGAAGACAAGTAGTCTAATTTCCACAATACATACAATCGAAATGCAGGATGTAACAAATGAACGGGGAGAGACCAGTCCAGGCCTAAATGGTGTTGACTACAATGACCCAAATGGGTGGTATAGGATAAAGTTGACCAACATTTAGCCTCCTTATTCTACACCCAGAAAAGAGAGAAAATACTAAGATTTTTTTTTTCATTTATTGATTGTAGCCTTGCAGCCCTGTCATTTGTTCTGTAAATCAGGAGGTATATGATCACCTAAAACAATTTAGAAATTAAAACTGATCTGAAAACTTGGGCTGCTGAAAACACGTATTGTTTTTTAATACTACCAGGAAGACCCAGCATTAGTACTTCACCTCTCAGGCAACTTACCGCATATTTTCCGGTGATTATTCCTGCATCTGAAAAATCAAAATTCAACGAGACAGTGTTCTGGACTGTGCCCTTGGGCCAGAGATTCCAGAAATAGTTTGTAAGAACGTATAATCGCGATACCAGCTTACAACGGGCGCAGGGAAATACTTTGTATTGTCCTTGTTTCAAAATCAATGGCTATTACACTACGATTAACGCTCATCGCCAGAGATAAACCGACAGCAAACCAATATTAAAACTGCACCGCTTTACGCCTGTAAAAATTAAAACCCAACTAAAACCCGCGCTACATTGTTTGTTTTGCTGGCATGCATTAATAAAATAAAAATTTGATGAGTTTTTGAATTTTAAAATGTGTATGGGGCGGCTGTCTAAGGTTAAAGAGAAGGAGAGATTTTATGGCCTGGTAATGAGACAGGAAAAGTTTCTACTGTTTATCATCATATATATATATGCACTCGAACCTTCATATAACGAACCTCTATATTGCGAATTTTTCGCACAGCGGGCGCTTTCCCCGGTCCGCGCGAGCATTTACGATTTTCTTCATCAACAACCTCCTGAGAAGCGCATTTTCTAAGTATGCAAAACTTTTCTGTACTATCGTTTTTATTTTCAAAGGCTCCGGGATTATTTTTAAGTCATTCTCTTAATTCATTTTATAGTTCATAAATCTTGAAACCCGCTTTTTGTGTTTAGCTTTCCGACGCGCCAGGAATTCCCGGAGTTTCATCCAGAAGTTTAACCTTTCTAACGAAACATCTTCGATATCCCTTCAGTGGAATTGCATCGTGTTCCCGTCCTTGAACTCCTAATTTCCGCTATTGTGAAAAGGGATTAGTCGTACTGTAACCCCCTCGCTTGATAGCTCTGTAAGTGCTTCGAGCAAATTTTTAATTGTGCTAGATAAAGGCGTAAAAAAAGCATTACGGCTTTAAAATTTGGTGACTCCCGTAAACAGCCATCAAACTTAAGTTTATGGCGAAACCCAAGCGATAAGTCAAAACTCTATCTATTCTATCTGAATTTTGAAGTTCAAAACTTAGAACATGTGTCTGAAGATTTCAAACGAGGTTAGTTCGAAGTGGACACTACTTCAAATACTCCGATCTCTTTTGAACCTTTCTGTAATAGAGAAAGTTTCTTTTCCATTTGCAGCGGTGGATAAGTGACCCAATTTGCTGGACACTTGTGGAAAATTTTGGCAGTGCGACACGTAGCGGATTTGTTTCCATGACACTTTTGGTAATGGAAAGCGATATGAAACCGTATTATGTTCAGTGCTACTTTTTCAAATATCAGCCATCACTAAAAAAGAATCAAACCAAAACCTCAACATGGTTTTCATGCGTAATTTAACTCACATTTTACGCGGGTGATGTGTTTTAGAAAAGCCCTGAGAAAATATCAATGCTTTTTAAAAATTACCTGTATGCTAAAATGGAAACGCCCCAAAGCTCTCAAATAATTTTAAAGAAATTGATTTTTTTTGAAAACACAGCGTATTCTACCATTCTTTTTTTTCTTTTTGACAAGACATATAAAAGAAGAGATACTACTTTTACAAAGAGTAATTACTTTTTTTAAAAATATATGGTGTTTAGAACCCAAAATTGCCTTTGTGTAGTTTATGGAACCATATTGAAAGATAAACCCTCACAGCTAAATTATTTCACTTAACGAACTTTTACGGGATTGTAATCAATTAATACAGAGGTCCCCACTCCTATGGCAATACAAGTGTCATAGGCTCCCCAGGTGGTTCTCGATTTTTCCGACTGGCTATGAATCCCGCATATATTACGTAACATTTAATTGGCGGTGTCGTTTAATAATAAATACTTTGCCTGACATCGCTAATTTTTATTCATCAATTAATTTCGGTTGTTTTTTCCCGAAAATCGACAGCACCAAAGAATATGCTGCGTTATTGCGCGGCGATGCCGTGGTGGACTTTCTAATCCGGACCTCCCCCGGAAAATTTCGTGTAAGGCTACTGGTCCGACTGTATATACGGCACAAATACCATCTGTTTAAATTTCTTCTATGTCCAAAATTTCCCGTGCCGAATTATCGAGTGTTGTTTAAAATTACTGGCCTTGCAATTGACATGTTTAATATTGCTGCGTCATAATTACATTTTTGCACTCTTCGGCCTAAGCAAAAACAAGTGTTTAGTAACTGAGTTCGATGACAAGTTTTCATATTTTGGGCACTAAATGAAAATGAAAATGAACGGAACCGGAAACAGCTAATGGCTGAAAAATGAATTTGGCGGATGGTAAAAGTGACAAAAATGGCAAGATTTCAATTGCTTAAAATAGAAAGGAGAAAATTATTTCGGATTGAAGTATCATTTTCCGATGAATATACATTATTTTTTTTGTAACGCTCCAATTATTAGATAAATAAAAAACAAAAAGGAGCAAAATAAAATAATTCACCTTATTATTAGTAGACATTCATGATTTCACTTTGCCCATGATTTAATTATTTGATAAATGCATGGAAAACAAAACATATTAACTGGCAAAAAAATGAAGTTAAATAAAGCGCAATAATTCTGTAGGACATCACTCATTATAACCCTATACCAAAAAGAAATATTAGATATGGCTTAGAGCTGAGCAACAATCATGAAATCTAAATTTGAGCAAATAACAATTCTAATAAGAATATACTTATATAAAAAAAATGTAATTTAATCATCCTCTTAATCTATAAAAATCTAAAAATTACGGTTTCGGCACACCTTTAATCATGATGATTCAGAAAAAGGATCTGCGATTGATGATTCAGGAAAACCCACAAATTTTATAAATGTTCACTATGACAAATGGAACCACATTTTTTAATACTGGGAAAAAAATAAGGCAGGTTGCGTAATGTCTCATTTCCTTGAAGTTGAGGATAGAGTAGAGGACATGATTCATAAAATAAACTAAAAAACATTTAACCGCTGGACAGGTTGATAAAATGTTTGACGCAGAAATTATGCATCAAAAAATAAATAAACAAATAAATTAGCGGAAACCCCAAAATTAAGAAGTCTATAAAAAGTTGCCGGTGTGAATGGATTCAAAGGATATTTTTACCAAGTATTATACTTTGGTGGGGAAAATTATTCAAAACCATTATGATTTTTAAGCATACTTGAAGACTTTTGTGGTCAACTTCAGCAGTTTTTATTTCATTAATTTTCTTAAGTAACAGTATTATGCTAGGTTTTAAAAATTCGATTTGTTTATCGCAAACAAGAACAAGCACCAGATATTGTGAAAAACTGTGTCTGAATACACAATTTTTGCATTTGAGCCAAAAACAGTGAATCTTATAGAAAACGTTGAAAAGTAAAGAACAATGCTGAGCAAATTTTCAAAGCTTGCACTTTAACAATATTTAATTCTATCTACGTACAATCAAGCAAAGAGGATGGGTACATCGGGTGAAGCCGTGATTGGTATAGGGTGAATTTAGACAATGCAAGGCATCCCACTGTTCAGAGAATATTAGGGCCCCTGCAAACAGCTTAACCTGCTTACTCATTAAACCGGCGTCATTAATGACTTTGGGCCCCCACAATGCGAGGTAGTGGGTGTACGTTACGCCACTGAATCTATGTCAAAACCTTTCAAAAGGGATTTTAACCTGCAGCCGATTTTACCGTATAAACCTCAGCTTACGCGCTTTACTTTTCGTCATTGTATGCAATTTTACATGTCCAGTGCTGCAACGCAAGTTAATTGCCCGCGTATATTATCTAAAATTTTTTTTAATGTACATGTTTTATAATGACCAAAAAGACCAAAAGCATAATTTTGTTTTCGTCTTCTTTTCGTTTTCTTCATCTCTCCCATTTCGTTTTTTTTTCTTCTTTTTTCTACATTTTTATATGGTTTCATCCACTTTTGAGCTATGTGGTCCAGGATTTAACCGATCGGGAAATTAGTTTAAAATCAATTACAAAATTCCACCCGGACACATATATAAGCCTCTTTGGGGGCTCAGGTTCACGACTAGAACTTCTTTTTCTGCATTTCCAGCGTATTACCGCCCACTTCTGAGATGCTGGTCCAAAATTTCAAGTCTGTAGCTCATCGGGAAGTTAGTTTCAAATCAATTACCACCCGGATAGACAAGAAAGCGAGTTAACAAAACATGGTAATTAATAATTATTTTACAGTATTTAAATGATTTCTCATTAAAATAACGACTAACTGGTAATTGGTAATTTATTTAGAATAAATATTCTTACTTATGAATATTAATACAGATGCAAAAGTTTGTATGTGTATATGTTTGTATAAGTTTATACTTTCACGCAAAAGCAACCGCATGGATTTTTAATGAAAACTGTACAATAATATAGCTGATACATCAGGAGTAAATCACATATAGGCTATAATTTATAAAGATATTGGGTGAAGGGTCCAAAATATAGCGATAAAATCCCGCCTGGCAGGTAGGAAAAATACCCTGCCATCTGCTATTGTGGCGTGCGCTGCAAAAGGCCCACGACAGCGTATCTCTCTTTGTGTGAAGCAAACTTTTCCCTTTTTGTTTTGTCTTGGCCAGGTGCTCGCTTCTAATTTATTGATTTAATCAGTGTAACCTCAGTGAATACCAAAGTTTCCATTCGACAAGGAAGATGGGTAGGACATGTATGAAAAAAAAATATGCACTCAACAAGAAAAATACAATATTATTATAAGAGTTTAAAAACACTTTAAGAAAAAAAATAGAGGAGGGGGGGACAATAGAATAGATTGCGAAATACTGAAACAGGAAAATAGCTTATTATGAATTATATTGTTATTAAAAATAAAATAACCTAGAAGGAATAGCTTCCTGTATAGGTTTTTAAGATGTATGGTAAGATTTTTCACACATGGAAGTTTATTTTGAAGTAACAGTTAGAAAATTTCCACACGACATTATCTTCATCAAACTTGCTCAAGTTATAAAACAAACTATTCTCTATAACAAACCTCTGATGAAGGGGATTCAAGTGGTACTTATTTCAGAACTTTTGATTTAAAACCCTGAAATGGAAGATTTATATGTGTGAGCATGTTATAGAGAAAAACCTCTAAAATAATCGCTTGTAAACATTTTGGAGAATTATGTGAATGTTCTACCAAATGAAAACTTGAATGCATATAATATGGATGTGACGTGAAGTTAGGAAACATTTAGGTGTGCTTCATACACAGCCGCAACTACTTGGTTTATAGTATTTTACTAAAAGATAGAAAATAAAAAATTTAAGGCTTATTTATTTATATAGTTTAGTTTATAATAGTTGCAAACTTTTGCAGTAAATTTAATTCTAAAATCAAAAGAAAATAGAGTATTAGGGACGAATTTTTAAAAAGCGAATAAATTGTCTTTTGTGTACATACATGTAAAAAAACAAATCACTAATTACAAAAATGAAATTAGTTTTCAATAATTTAAAAAGATCTGATTTGCCTGTACAAATTAATCTGATATAAGAAATCGAAATTCATTTACCTTAAAATGTGCATTAATATTATCAATAACAGGTATTATAAAAAAGAAACATAAATTTTTCTTTTATTTTCATATTGACTTTTTTTTTCTTACATATAAGGATAAAACTTCGAAACATGTAATTCATTTTTGTATGTATTGCTTAATCACATTGAAATGGATTATTAAAAGCTTATATAACACTTTTTTATTTGTAATTAAGTTCCTCATTTACTAAGCTCAAATATATATATTTTCTACAAAATTAAATCTATTAAAATATTTTGATTTACGTGAATGAAAAAGAACAAATTGTTATTTTTACATTGAAAATTTCATACGCAAGGAATTTAACTACTATATACTCAAGACACAGAAGAAAACGTTCTGAAAAACAATCTCCAAATGATGTTCAAAAGTTTTGCGTTTCAATGAATCACGAGGGCATAGAAAATGCTATAACGCCAAAACCAGGCAATCCAGAATAATGACGCCGCCGTACGATCTACCAATGACAAGCAACCTCTTTTTCTTTGACCTGCCGCCGAAGAGGGGAGACGTCTCAGAGGTGTGAGGAACTCAAAAGTGAGAGTAATCAAAACAAAGCGCTACTGCACCCAGATAGTTTCTCTATGTGACAGTGTTTAGCGCTTTACTCCACATGAAATATGGAAACTAAGCGGATTTCGAGGATGAATATATCTATTGCAGTTTAACAAGATGTGGTCCAAATCATTTGAGCAATTACAAAAACTACGGTTTGTGCGTTGTCTGATAAATTAAATTTTCGTAGAAGTCCAGGAGTGATGATCATTTTGCTGAAGATTCGAGTTCATAGGATTTCTTCTCTTCTATTACTTGTCCACTTAGAGATCGAGACTATGTTTGGAATATTGCCCAAATTTTCAAAATATTTGCTTGAACATAAATTAAAATTTGCTTTTTTAAAACTCTCTAGGTATATTTTTTACTGATGTCTTCTGAGGCGATCCAGTCGATATAAACATTAGACTCTGTGACAGATTTTGCGAGATCATCCGCCTGTTTATTCCACAATATATTTGAGTGTCCCTGAGTCCAAAGTAGAATTAACTGAAAATTATAATACGATAGAATGAAAATTTTGCTAGCTAATTTATGGATGACACTGAGATTTGATCGAATAATTTTGAAAAGCAGAGAGAACAGAGAGACTATCAGATAATATTAGCAGATTCTTGTTTGTAAATGACAGATCATCTAAAGCTTGGCAGATAGCCAGAGCTTCAGCTGTGAAAATAGAATTATTGGGATTGATTCTGTAGGCAAAAGAGGAATTTTCCGTAATACCTGAAATTGATGTAATTTGTTCAGTTTTGGAAGCATCAGTAGCTATTATATAGACGTCTTGGAAATCGTGATATATTGTTTCATTAAATAAGCCCCTTATAATCTGTATTGGTAAATTTTTATCCTGAAATTTGAATTTATCGACATATATTTTGCATGGGAGAATTGAAAAAGATATTATTCTGGGATTGGGATAATTTGATCACTAATAGCATTCAAAGGATTTAGTATATTTATAGTATTATTTTTATCGATTGCTTTAATTAAGTTTTCATTATAGGTTTAAGAAATGTTGAATAATTTTTAGCAATGCATTGAACATGGGACACTTTTCATCCAACAGTCATTTAATTGCTAATCAATTAAACATATATATTTTTCGTCTTTTGTGTGCAACGCTCTTATTAAATTCAATAATGGGATAATAGCCTTTGTTGCTTTATATCCCACAAAACCTGAACTGAACTGAACTGAAATTCAACAATTGAAAAACTTTAACGTTATTTCAGATATTTTTAACACACACATCAGAGTATATTTTAATATTAAAATGTCTCAAACTAAATAAAAATAATGCAAAATTTTACATTCCTAATTTTTTAATACTTTGATTGATTTTAAGATAGTATTAATTTTTTGAATATATATATATATAAGTGATCAGATAAGAAGTTTTAATGTGTTTATTAATCGGATAAATTTTCCAGATTTGATGTGCTAATCATTACTTGAATTTTATTTTAGATTAGCGTTTTCAAGAGTTAACTTTCTTTAACCTTAAAAAATTATTTTATTTTCTCATGAGGATAGGAATATTAAGGATTTGAATTTATTTATTTTTGTTGATAATAACATTTAAAATGTTATGGCTATTTCTAAATAACAAATAGTTATACAAAAAAGGAATACTAACTTCATAAACCTTTTCTAATTGATGTGACAACTTAGCATCCTGTTTCAATTGTAATATAGAGATAAATATAGATTTCATTTGTTATATACAAAGGACTTTTATATAACAAGTGAAACAAATTCAGTTGATCAGTTCAAGGCACAGGTAATGTGGCTACCATACTATATAATTAATCTCTGTACACTTTTCATAACGTTTTGTATTACGTACTAAATAAAGCCATTTAATAAAAACTGTAGATCTTTTATAATAAAATAGTTTGCCAAAAAGAATTCAGTTTAAACTGAGGATCCTCAGTTTAAGACAAGAAGAGGATCATAGTAGAAAAGCCTTAAAAATAAAACCAAAAAAAAAAAAAAATTCTTAGTATAACTTAGGATATTTTTCATGTTCATTCCCATGTATAAAAATCTATATTCTGGTGAAAAATTCTGTTGTTGGTACTTATATGCCACCTGATCCGACAGTAACCGATACTAACATCAGATCACACAAGGCCCCAGAAATTAATCAATGACAAGTGGCTAGATTTGCGCGTCATTAGCTTTAGCTTTGAGCAAGTGTGATTTGGCTCCATTCCAACTTAATTTAGAGGGAGAACACCCTGGGAGGATCAGGGGCCTCCCACCAACCTTATGAGAAGACTTACAGCTCAACGGCTATTTAGAGTACCCCCATGCAGCATAAATGCACTCTTCATTTACAAATATTCATGCCTTCTCCGGGATTCGAATCCAGGCCCAACCAGTTTCACTAACCATGATATGTTTTATATAAAATGTGTCATTCTCAGAAAAACATTTACATAGGTGCTGGAAGAAATTTTTGTCTATGCACATCTAACTTGACTTCCAGATCGTACAAGGAGTTTTAAAAAAAATTATATACTTAATTTTGTTTCTTATAAAAGCTTTATTTTTTATAAGAGTTTTCATCATTGTGACTGAATTTTTAATAACATTTTTCACGTATAACCTTGAAAGGAAAACTTCAAAAATTTTTCTTTGTGATTTTAGCAATACTTATTCATTTGTATATACAGGATTTTTTTTTTTAAAAACCCTTATTAAAATGTATAAAAATTCAAGAGAGTGAGAGGGGTGGGGGATTACATTAACGTTGCACTGTAAAACAACAAGAGAGTTTTTGGTGAAAGATTTCGTAATTTTGAGCCTTGGTCAAGTAACAGGACATTCAGCCTCAATAGATTTAATGTACATCGGCCTTCTCTACATGGTGGACCTTCTGTGGTACCAGGATTCCGACATTGAGTTTGTGACCGTAATAAGGTTACCACAGCCACTATAAAGAGCGAAACAAAATTTTTTAAACTTTTAAAAATTAAATTTTAAAGCATGCGTAAAAACACAGACGATGTAGAATTTCCAAACATTTAATTTAACATAGTATTTTGAATGTACTAGCATAATATGAATAGTAAAATAAATAAATAACATTAAAACATTTAAAACACTTAATACTAAGTTTTTAATATTTTTTTGTAAAAATTATTTTGCAAAAAAAAAAAAGTATTTGATGACTTAATAAACAAGTTCTAAACCTTTTCTTCAAGTTACAAGGATGAATTATCTCCTCAAGAAATTGAAAAAAGAAGTAAATTTAAAAGATGAACACTAAAATTTTTTTTTTCTTATAATAAAAGAAATGTAAGTCTTCAAATAATAAAATTTGTTATTATGTATTTAGAAAGAAAGAGTGTCATTTTAAAAAAATTTAAAAAAAGATATTATTTTCAATATATGCATATTAAAATTGGTAAATATCATTTTTTATATTAAATTTTAAAAATGTTGCTGATACTTCTAGGGGAAATAGTAATAATCAAAAAAAAAGGGAAATCTTTTGTAACCGATTTGCATTTATCCATAAAATTCAATGGTATGTAGTACATAAATATTATATATGACAGGGTGTTCATATGATATTTTATAATTAAAAAAAAAATTACCAATAAAAAAAAAAGATTTTTAAAAAAAATACCATTTTTTTAAATACTTATTCCTATTTTCTGAAATTAACCAAATGCTATTAATCATTTTTTTTTTTTGGGTTTTATAAGCAAATCTACACTGGTGTGCAAAACTTAAGCAACAATGTAAAAATTTAGCAGATAGCCATGAAATTGCAGAAAAGGAGGTCTGGAGATCAGTAGAGGGAACACGTAAGTCAGTAGAAACATCATGCGTATGCAAATATCAGGAACAAAACGTCAGAAGCGATGTGAGCGTACGCAAAACGCGTGATGTCGGCGTACGCTGCTCAACAGTAGAATGAAATGAAGGACGGAGACACAATTCACCATATTCTCTGCAAGTGCCAGTGAGTCAGTTCGTGAAATATGGCTAGAAGAAATCACCTGGACGACTTCACACGTGGAAGAATGATCGGAAAGCTGGAGGAGGGGCGTACTGTCACCAGTGCAGCTGCACAGTTCGGAATCAACAAAAGTGTCGTTTCGCGCGCTTGGAAAGCGTTCTAAACCACAGGTACAGCTGTTAGAAAGGTTGGTGTGGCCGCCCGAGGACAACAACTGCAGGGGATGACCGATATATCATCCTGCAGGTGAAAAACGGTCGACAGCAGTCAGCAAGCGCCATTTCTTAGAAACTCTGTACAGCAACGGGTCGACAAGTGTAGCGGTTTACTGTGGCCAGACGCCTTCATAAAGGGGGCTTGTTCACCCGCCGTCCTGAACGCTGCCTCCCGTTGAAAGATGGCCACCGAAGCCACCGTTTACAGTGGACCAGAGAGCACAAAAACTGGACAACTGATCAATGGAGTCGTAGTCCTCTTTACGGATGAAGTCGGTTCAGTACCAGAAGCGATTCTCAACGCGTTTTGATTTGGAGAGATCGGACCCGGTTTATCCCAGTAACATCAAGGAAGACACCGTTACGGTGGTCCTGGAGTTCTTGTCTGGGGAGGCATTATGCTGAACGGGTGAACTGAGGCTTCACATTTTCGACAGAGGGTCTGTAACCGGGGATCGCTATTGTGAGGAGGTACTTCTTCCCCATGTGCATCTTTTCCGAGGTGCCATTGGCCCAGACTTCATTTTATGGATGACAATGCGCGGCCACATCGCACTCTTGCTGTTGAGGAGCTGCTGGAAAGTGAAGATATCACTCGAATGGATTGGCCAGCGTGCTCCTAGATTTAAATCCCATCGAACATGTGTGGATGTTTTGGGGGGGCGTATTGCCACACGCTTACCCGGGGAAAAACCAACAACCAAACAGGGATTGAGGAATGGGCACCCTACCTCAAAATGGACCACTGGTTCTGGTATGCGGAGACGGTGAAAAAGCAACCATTGTAGAAGGGGGGGGCTTCATATTAAGGAACATCTGTTTTGTTCTTCCTTTTTATAGACAATCATGAGTCCTACTATGCGTTCAATAAAGCTTTTTTTTGTTTGATTCCATACCGTATGCGTTGTTTTCCCTTTTTTTTCAGCGCCGATTTTTTGTCACCCTTTTTCGTACAAATACTCCCCCTCATTTCAAATTTCATGTCTCTCAGAGGGTTTTTCGTGAAGTTATGGCAAAAACCCACCTTTGCTTAAGTTTTGCAACCAGTGTAGATTTAATACTACCATTCTTTAAAAAATTTACTAAAATCTCTGAAAAAATCTAAATCGTGTTTATTAAAATTTTTCACATTATTTCTTGCAAAGAGAAAAGTTAACACAAAACACAAAGTTTTTTTTTTTAACATTTTCACATTCAAAAAATTTTACAGTTGAAAAGTATTCAATCTTCGTAATAAAAAAAAATATTCTTAAAATAATTTTCAAAAGTTTTGATTTACAATTTTTTAAATGTTTGCTTTTATTAGAAAACAATGAATTAGAACACATAAATTTTGACACCCTCAATATTGTCGAATGCAAAATTTTTTTTTTTTTTTACATGAATATTTACAAAGTCAATTTTATTTTGGTATAATTTCAGTTATATAAGGTTCAAATATTGAAATATAAATTTTACAAAATAAATCATTATTTTTTTTTGGGAAAGATGACATCTGGACGTCTAAACTATGACCGTTTTGGTTGCAAAAAAAAAATTCCGGCCACACATACAATACTTTTTTTAACAAATTGAAATAAAAAAATTTAACCATACAGTTTCATTAAAATAAATTAACTTCTTTTTTTTATAATTTTTTTTTAAAATTTTTAAATTTGATATGTATAGGCATATTTTTTTTTTTTGTAAAAAATTTCCATTTTATTTAGTTTGATTTCATAGGGTGGAAAAAAAAAATCAAATTAATGATATGGATGAATTTGCTTTTGTCGAGTAAACAAATCGATACCAGGTTCAATAGATGTTTGTCAGTGACCTTTGTTCTTTATATGCTTCATTCCTGAAAATAATTGCTCACAAACATAGGTACTGCCAAAAGCTGAAGACATTAACAAAGCATGATTGTGAAAATTAGGATATTTATTGTGGAGTTATAGGTAACCTTTCTAAAACTCCAGTAAAGAAACATTAACAAATTTTTCTATCAGTTGATTGTCACTTTACACATCAATGCATTCCATTTCAAGATAATTTACTTAATTCTAGAGAAAATGGGGTGGAAAATATGTGGAAATACTCTTCATTTTTTCAAAAACTAATGCAGCATATTTTGTGTAACTCACAGTTTATGTGTGCAGTCAAAGTACTGAAATGCATCAAATCTTTTACTTTTATTTAATTGCACCAAAATTTTAACTTTCTCTCAAACACTGTTATTGTTTAGAATATATTATAAATAGATTTCTTTTTTATTAAAGTCTCAAATTTAAATCATTTAAATTTTTATTTCAAAATAAAAATCAACAAATCGATTATATATGAAAAATATTGCAAACATTTATTTTTTAAATAAAAGTGGGTAAATTTAAATATTTCCATAATTTTTGCTTGGGCCGCACTTGGACAAGCATGGTTTACATCTTGTATCTTGTTTAGATAAATACATATAAAATCTTATATACACAAATGAGAAGGGGAGATCAAAACACATCTATAAATATTCACATGCCCGATAGAATCCAGATTTTTTAAATTTCAAGACTCCATAACAGAGGACGATACAGGTGACAGAAGAAAAATACAAAAAGTCTAGTTAAAATATTTTTCGGCATTGCGGAATAATTCTGCAGAGTAGTTGAGATCCTGCCGAAGTATCTCCTGAACAGAGTTTTTTAGGTGCTTACAGAATGAAGACTGCAGAGCGACATCCTTCATTGCTTCATTCCTCAGCAACTCCATGTCTGTCACTGGAGTTACATTTGCTTTAGAAATGGCATGAAGCAGCATTTCTTGAAGGGCACACTTGGAAGGTGGCAGTACTGTTGGATCACCAAGGAAGAGCTTCATCCTTTTCAATGGCCTACCACTTTGATGAGCATTACTAAATCGAGATTGTGCGGAGTTTTTCAACGGAACAGAGTTTTTCATGTGCTTGCGGAATGAAGACGGCAGATCGGTGTCATTCATAGCTTGAATATTCAGCACTTCCATATCATTCATTGGAGTTACATTTGCTTTCGAAATGGCATGATGCAGCATTTTTTTGGGGGCATACTTGAAGGTGGCAATACTGTTGGATCACTAATGACCCTCCTCCTTTTCAATGGCTTACCACTTCGATAAGCATTACTAAATTGAGATTGTGCAGCTTGTCCTTTTGATCTGGAAGACATGACGGCTAGAAAAAAAAATCACCCGTCTAGAGGCTGTTATTGGCTTATAAAGATACCGCTACAAACTAATAGATATGATAAATAGAGATATTATTGAAAGCATAAAACAATTAACTCAAAAAATTTCACACAATAACAAAAATTAACATATTTCTAATTTCCATAATGATGTTTGAATTAGCATTTTGAAAGCATACAATCAAAAACTTCATGAAATAATTGCTCAGTATTGCAATGCATTAATTTTAACCCCTTAACGGTCGCATAATTTTGAAGAAAACGGTCATAAAAGTGCCTAATTTTAAATTTTGGGTAAACTTTTAGCTTGAAATACAAAAATTAATTTTTTTTAAAAAAAGCCAACATTTAAGAGTATTATGACTGAATGTTGGTTTTCCAGCAAAGGATAAAATTAAAAAACGTGTTATAAGCATTAAAGGAGAATTTTATTACACTTATGTACAATGTAAAAACACATTATGGTAATTTTTTCTTACGAGATAAATTTCAAAGCATGAGATAAAAAAACCAACATCACACGTAACACACACACACAGTACAGTTCCATCATTACTGCTCAGATTCACTAACTGAACTTTCAAAACAATCAGTTATTTCAGAATCACTCGCAGATCTATTAATAGTTAAAAGTAGAACCCGATTCACTTCTTGACTAACTCCATGATGAAATATTAATATATATATATATATATATATATATATATATACACTGGTGTGCAAAACTTAAGCAACAGGTGGGTTTATTGACATAACTTCACGAAAAATCATCTGAGAGACATGAAATTCTGAAATGAGGGAGAGTATTATGTACGTAAAGGATGACAAAAGCATCGGCGCTGAAAAAGGAATACAACGCATACGGTATGGAATCAAACAAAAACAAGCTTTATTGAACGCATAGTATCGTGACTCATGATTGTTCATCCAACAGGAAGAACAACAAGCAGATGTTCCTTAATATGGCATAGGCCCCTTTCTACAATGGTTGCTTCGCACCGTCTCCGCATACTCAGAACCAGCTTGGTGCAACATCTCTGAGGTAGGAGTGCCCATTCCTCAATCAACATCTGTTTGAGTTAAGTTGGTTGTTCCTCCGGATGATGTAAGCGTGTGGCAATACGTCTCCCCAAAGCATCCCACATGTTCGATGGTTTAAATCGGGGAGCACGCTGGCTAATCCATTCGAGTGATATCTTCACTTTCCAGCAGCTCCTCAACAGCAAGAGTGCGATGTGGCCGTGCATTGTCATCCAAAAAATGAAGTCTGGGCCACGGCAACCTCGGAAGCGCACATGGGGAAGAAGTACCTCCTCCCGAATAGCGATCCCCGGTTACAGACCCTCTGTCGAAAATGTGAGCTCAGTTCGCCCGTTCAGCATAATGCCTCCCCAGACGAGAACTCCAGAACCACCGTAACGGTGTCTTTCCTTGATGTTACTGGGATAAAACCGTCCAATCTCTCTCCAAATCAAAACGCGTTGAGAATCGCTTCTGGCACTGAACCGACTCTCATCCGTAATGAGGACACGACTCCATTGATCAGTTGTCCAGTTTTTGTGCTCTCTGGCCCACTGTAAACGGTGGCTTCGGTGGCCAACTTTCAACGGGAGGCAGCGTTCAGGACGGCGGGCGAACAGGCCCCTTGTGAAGGGCGTTCTGGCCACTGGTAAAACCGCGACACTTGTCGACCCGTTGCTGTACAGAGTTTCTGAGCTTTGGCGCTAGCTGACTGCTGTCGACCTCTTTTCGCCTGCAGGATGATATATCGGTTATCCCCGCTGTTGTCGTCCTCGGGCGGCCACCACCAACCTTTCTAACAGCTGTACCTGTGGTTTGGAACGCTTTCAAGGCGCGAAACGACACTTTGTTGATTCCGAACTCTGCGGCTACACTGGTGACAGTATGCCCCTCTTCCAGCTTTCCGATCATTCTTCCACGTGTGAAGTCGTCCAGGTGATTTCTTCTAGCCATATTTCACGAACTGACTCACTGGCACTTGCAGCGAATATGTTGAATTGCGTCTCCGTCCTTCATTTTATTCTACTGTTGAGCAGCGTACGCCGACATCACGCGTTTTGCGTACGCTCACATCGCTTCTGACGTTTTGTTCCTGATATTTGCATACGCATGACGTTTCTACTGATTTACGTGTTCACTGTACTGATCTCCAGACCTCCTTTTCTGCAATTTCATGGCTATCTGCTAAATTTTTACATTGTTGCTTAAGTTTTGCACACCAGTGTATATTCAGAACTAATTTGATAACGGGGGTAATTGCGCCAAGTTCTGCTTGGCGTGATAAGGATCACGCCAAGCAGCGCTTTTTGTTGCTGGACAATATGAGTTCCTCTTTCTTTGTTTTTGTTTCATGTAACAACTAGTATTTGCTGAATTTCACATGATGAGTCTTTGATAAAATCAAGATTTGAGCCTCGACTCACATAATAATCTGAATGCTTTTTTGAATATAATACCATTTAAAAAACATTTTTAATTTAAAAGATGAATTAATGTCCTAATTAAGTAGAATTATTCCTCATAATACAGACTTTTTTTTATATCTACGGTTATTTTACAGAAACCTGTCATGAAATGCCACCTTCTAAATACAAAAGAAAATTGAAAAATGAAAATGCCTAATTTTAAGGCATTTGATAATTAAGTATTACAAAAAGGAATAGATTTCGTTTGAATAAATGGTTTGCTTGGGAAATACCAAATTATATTTTATTTTAATTGCATGACTTTTTCCAGAAAAATTTATTTCATATTTGTTTTTCACTAAAGAATTAGAACTATACAATGTTTTTTATTTTAATTTTTATGGTTGCACTAGAATTGATATTTTGGTTATGGAAGTCTTGTGATCTAATCACAAACAGTAGGCTTCCAATCGTGCCCGGGTTTTGAGTTTGAATTTCATCGAAGATCCTTCATATCAAACACGTGAAGTATACTCGTGTATATGTACGAGCTCTGGTATATCATTCTTGTTACTAAACTGCAGTTCAGAATTACGAGATCCATCACCTATCCAAATAAAAATTCATACTTGGGAGTGATTTTTCAACCAGTCGCTTAGTTTCTTATGCTAATATCATCTTTAATAAACAGGTAATGTGCAAGCAGTAAACAATAATATGAGAATAAGAGAACGAATAATAAGAAAACCCCTAACACTGGGAGTTTCGCGTCAGACTAACCGCCTGACCGGAACATCTACTCATGCATCTCAGCGCTGAAGGTCAGGTAAATTGAGGCGGGTACAGTAGGTTTTAGCCCTTATGGGTAGTTGCGCCTTTATAATATATTTACCTTGATTTTTTTTAAACTTTAAAACTATAATAATTGTTGAATACGGGCTGGCGCAGAAATCTTTCCTTTAATAATCTGATCATTCGACCAATATTATTTGTAAAAAGCTGCAAAATTCCCTTGACAGAATAATTCAGTGGTGTTAACTACTGAATACTGGCTTAAATTCCAGATACCGGTTGATTCATAAAAAGTGTGACCAATTTCAGAGGATCATAAATTTTTATTGAATAAAGTTATTTACATTGAGTTTTCAATGAGGTTTCCTCTAACACAGTACACTTTTCGTAAGCACTTTGGGTAAGCCAAAAGAGTTTTTTCAATCATTTTTGGGGTACTTTTCCAACTCTCTCTTAAATTTCTTTTTGAAGTCCTTGAAATGCTCTTACTTTACATCCATTTAATTGTTTTTTTAAGTATCCCCATAAAAATAAATTGCAAGGAACATAGACAGGTAATAGTAATATAGTCTTTATCATTACCTTAATTTCCAAAGGAGATAACCACTCAAATTTTTCGAAAAAATCGAATGATTTTCTGAATTTTCTTCCTTTATATTTATTCAGAGATGATTTATTTCTTACAACATAGATTATTTCATATTGATTTTTTTTAAATATAATAGTTACCAGGAATGTGTTACAATTTGGAAGTGAATATATACTTACAGTACAGTATTTTACACATTTTTCAATTTTCTTTTTTTTTTCCCCATTTATTCTTTACAGATTTTCGAAAAAATAGCGAAAATAGTATAAGAAAATATAGCGAATAGTATAAGAAAATTCATTTGTGCTCCAGAAAATAAAAGTCGCCGCGGTAACCTAGTGGTCAAGGTGATGGACTCGTGGCCAGTGTGTCAGGAGTCCAAGCCCAGTACCGCTGGACACCCGCAATGTAGGGGGGCGATGCACGAAAAATCTTCGATGCTCAAACGTTCTCCCGTTGGTGTGGTGTGGAAGTTAGGAGAGGCATGCCAGCTCAGGTGTCGTTCTCGTCACTTGAACATGGTTGAAAAGTACGATGTCCGTCTTCAAAAGCCCTCGAGTAGCTGAATAATGTGACTTTAATATTTACTCTCTCCAGATAATAAATGTGTTGAAAATAAGTCTCGAATTATAAACGTGTAATAAATCTGGAATTTTCAACATCACGACTCCTAGGATTCCTGGAAAGGCGTGACTGCGTAATGTCTTTCCGCCTAGCCATGACAAATCCAATTTTTTATTTCCAAATATAATGATCTAAGACAAGCAAACTATAGAGGGAAAATCTAGAGTGATATAAAGATAGCTCAAAACCTTATGGGAACCAGCGCATGAAATCCGAATAGCTAAACTTTACTCAAAGTTATCTTAAGAATCCTAACTTCCTTAATTTATTTTACTAGCTAAAGCTCGTCCTCTAATCACGCGTCTAAATTCTGATCCTTACCGTACAGCAATGCAACATCAACTCAGCATCTTTTCCTTTTTTACGATTACTAAACTTCCACTATATATAAACTCTGCATATCAAGGTTTCTTCATGAGAAGGATGGCTGTAAAATAACTCAATAGGATGGCTCCAAAGATTCCCCAAGAGAATTAATAGAAAATCAAGTAAGGCCCCGTCACAACTGTAAATTCATATCTTATCTACAGTGTTTTGTCTGAACCGGAAATTGATCAATCAAGAGTTCAATAGGGATATAAACATAGTATTTATCTTAAATTAACATTTCAAAATTTAGTATATGTTTATAAAACTAATAAACACAAATCAAAACAAAAAACTCTAGAATTTTCTAATGCCTTTTTCAAATCCTACATAATTTTATTCTTTTTTTTCTTTTCTTTCTTTTTTTTTTTTTTCTTTTACACTTTTTTTATATATCTGTGTAAAATAAATAAATGATTTTTTTTTCTAAACAAGGTATAAGTTATAAAAATTCTTTTTAATAGAAATGAGTGATTTCCATTTTGTACAATTTATATTTCAATATTCAACTACAGTAACAGCAAAAATTATAAATGACATAGTTTAAATATCCATGTAAAAACTGAAATAGAATTTGCATTCGAACAGTGATGAAATAACAAAATTTATGTGTACCATAATCCATTGTCTTCCAATAAAAGTTAATAAACATTTAAAAACATGTAAATCACAAAAACTCGGAAAATGATTTTAAAAATGATTATTATTCCTAAAGGTTGAATATTATAACTGTGTGTGCGTGTGTGTACAAAATTTTAAAATGAATGTTATAAAAAACGAAAATGTTGAAAAATAAGAATGTGTTCTGGAAAGCACTTTTCTCCTTGCAAAACAAGAATAAATGTTTTAATCAACAGGATTTAGAGTTTTTCAAAAGTCAGCCAATTTTTAAAAAATGATAGCATTAAATTTAGATTTGTTTATAGACCATATCCAAAAAATATGATTAATAGAATTTTCTTGATTTCAGAACTTAAAGCAAAAATTTGTAAAAAAAAAAAATTATGTAAAAAATCAATTAAATGGTAAACTTATTATTTTAGAATATCATACAGAGTATGATTTATAGCATACCACATTTGCGCGCGCGAGATTCTGTCATATGTAACATCCAAGGACTAAGGTATTAGAATAATAAAGTAAATAATTTTGTAGATACGAGTAGAATGTAAAAATCAGAAAAATTTATAAAATTAATGTACTTAACTATATGGCAATCATGTATTTCTCTAAATTTGTAACAAATAAAAAAATTAACTGGATTTTTTATTTCTCATACATAATTCTATGTTTTGTAGTTCTGTAGTTTTTACCTCAATCAGTAAAATTCTATAAAATTTGAATTTATTTTTCGTTTGATTATTACTGCTTAGTTAGAAATATCAGTAATGGGTCAGAATCACACATAAAAATATGAATTTTAATTTGGATAGTCGATTGATCTCGTAGATCTGAACTGCTGTATCAGTTAACGCAACTTTATATCTAACCGTATATAAATCTAATTTAACACATGTTTTTACTTAATCTAATTTAACACATGTTGCGAATTTAGAATAATTTGTAGGGGTGAAAGAAAATGTATCATTTGGTCGAAGAGCTTTAGCTTATATAATATAGTATTTATGCTATGAAAGTCATTATCAAAATTTTCTTTGAATTATTGATTTCCAATTAACTGAAGATAATATTACCGTAAAAGCAGTGCCGGATTACTCATTAGGCGGAGTAGACATTTGCCTAAGGGCCCCGCGCTTTTTTGGGGCCCAACAGAACGTGTTCTGCTTTCTATTAGTGCTCCAAAGACAGGCTACAGGGCCCCGAGAATTCGACTGTCTAGGGCCCTTCATGTCATTTAATACGACACTGCGTAAAAGAGAGTTAAGGGGAAATGGGCCAGAATCACATAAAAATATAAATTTTCATTTGGATAGTCGATTGATCTCGAATGTAACTTTATATCTGTGTGTGACCGTATATAAATTTAAGTAAACACTTGTTGCGAAGTTATAACAATTTGAAGGGGTGGGGAAGGCGGTCTTTTTTAATCGTTATATTTAATCAGCCCTGTTTATTGCTACTGGTTAACTTTTAATTATTAAGAAATGTTAAATATAGTTTTCATGGGTACTTTTAAGATCAAAGAAAATATGCAATTAAATTAATTAATATTTCATTTCAGCAAATTAACATTATTTTAGCATTATTTAACATCCATAATATAAATAAATATTAAAGTGTATCATACTATGTCAAAAATAATGTAAACATTTAATATTACTAATTTTTAAATACTTTCATTTCAAAACCATAGAAATTTTTTAAAGAAAAGGTTTAGAGATGGGTTATATTTGTATCCCACCCGCAGTGATGCTTGAGGCTCATTTTCCCTTTTCAAAACTCGAATATAACTTTCCAGATCTCACGTTCAGAAATTTATTCCTGTGGATCCACTTTGCTCAAGAATAGGGAAGTGGTTCCAGGAGGGAGTTTTCGCCACCCGGACATAAATGAAATGCCGCCCTCTCTAAAGCCGCCCTTTCTCTGTAATTTTATTAAAGATTAAAAAAATTTCTAAAGATATTAGTAATTTAATTACAAAATTAGCTATTTAAATACAGTCTTCCTATTTAGCTTTTAATAATTTAAATGCAAAATATTAAAATGAGTATTGAACAATAACTATAAAACTGATAATGATATAACTTTCAATCATATTAAGAACCAAATTGCAGACCTACTAAAGAACTTTATTATTGTTTATGTCGATAAAGTACTGGG
Organism: Trichonephila inaurata madagascariensis; assembly: GCA_019973955.1. Classification (NCBI taxonomy): domain Eukaryota; kingdom Metazoa; phylum Arthropoda; class Arachnida; order Araneae; family Nephilidae; genus Trichonephila; species Trichonephila inaurata. Next base: position 20,899 of record BMAV01004540.1, on the reverse strand, counting down.
TAATTATGCAATTATTTGCAAATAATATTGATATCTAAACACACATTTTCAAATAATTCGCTTTTATAAAATCTAATTCAAGCAAAAGAGAAATTTTTCTCCGCATTTTTATATTTTACTTTTTTTTTTTTTTTTTTTTCAAAACCCAAATAAAAATTTTCCCGGGTTAAATTAAAATTAGAAGTTTTAACCCCTTTTTTCAAATTGGGAATTTTTAAATTTCTGTTTTGTTGCAGAAGTGACACTAAGGTACTGCTACATGTATCATCATTACTAAATCTAACAAGGAGAGGGCAAAAGGACTAAAAATTCATTTGGAGATTGAGAACTTGGTGTAATAGTATTCACTTTAGGGTGTTCAACCCTCAATGTAATTCTGTCAAAATTCATGCGTGGCTTTTATACAATTAAGTTTTAATTTCCTCAATGATTCCGTAATGTGTGGTTGGCTTAAGCACAGCATATACTTTCATACCTGGCGGGAATAGGGTTTTAATCACATGATCAACTTTTTTTTTGATTCATTTAATTTTTTAAAAAAATTAAATATATTTATTAAAAGGACTTATCAAATATTATACATAATTATAAAATAATTAAATTAATAATATATGTAAAAGACTTGTTATTTTATTTTATTAATAAACATGTTATATTATTATTTTTGTTATATAATTAAAGTGAATTGAAAAAAGTCAACTTTTTCTATTCATTCAATAGAGAGAGAAATCCTAGAGTGATATAAAGATAGCTCAAAACCTTGTAGAGGGAACCAGCGCACGCCCAAGAAATCGGAATAGCTAAGCTTTACTCAAAAGAGTTATCTTAAGAATCCTAACTTCCTTAATTTTATTTTCACTAGCTAAAGCTCGTCCTCCCAATGCGCGTCTAGAAATTCTGATCCTACTGCATTACCCAGCAATGCAACATCAACTCCAGCATCTTTTTTCCTTTTTACGATTATAAACTTCCACTATATATAAACTCTGCATATCAAGGTTTCTTCATGAGAAGGATGGCTGTAAAATAACAACTTTCAATAGATATGGCTCCAAAGATTCCCAAGAGAATTAATAGAAAATCAAGTAAGGCCCGTCACAACTGTAAATTCATATCTTATCTACAGTGTTTTGTCTGAACCGAAATTGATCAATCAAAAGGTTCAATAGGGATATAAACATAGTATTTATCTTAAATTAACATTTCAAAAATTTAGTATATGTTTATAAAACTAATAAACACAAAATCAAAACAAAACTCTAGAATTTTTCTAATGCCTTTTCCAAATCCTACACATAATTTTATTCTTTTTTTTCTTTTCTTTCTTTTTGCTTTTTTACACTTTTTATATATATCTGTGTAAAAATAAATAAATGAATTTTTCTAAACAAGGGTATAAGTTATAAAAATTCTTTTTAATAGAAATAGGTGAGAGAAGTTCCATTTTGTACAATTTATATTTCAATATTCAACTACAGTAACAGCAAAAATTATAAATGACATAGTTTAAATATCCATGTAAAAACTGAAATAGAATTTGCATTCGAACAGTGATAGAAATAACAAAATTTATATTGTACCATAATCCATTGTCTTCCAATAAGTTAATAAACATTTTAAAAACATGTAAAATCACAAAACTCCGGAAAATGATTTTAAAAATGATTATTATTCTAAAGGGATTGAATATTATAACTGTGTGTGCGCGTGTGTACAAAATTTTAAAATGAATGTTATAAAAACGAAAATGTTGAAAAATAGAATGTGTTCTGAAGCTTTTCTCCTTGCAAAACAAGAATAAATGTTTTTAATCAATAACAGGATTTAGAAGTTTTCAAGAGATCAGCCAATTTTTTAAAAATGATAGCATTAAGATTTAGATTTGTTTATAGACCATATCCAAAAATATAAGTTAATAGAATTTTCTTGATTTCCAAGAACTTAAAAGCAAAAATTTGTAAAATTATGTAAAAATCCATTAAATGGTAAAACTTATTATTTTAGGAATATCATACAGAGTATGATTTATAGCATACCACATTTGCGCGCGCGAGGATTGTCATATGTAACATCAAGGACTAAGGTATTAGAATAATAAAGTAAATAATTTTGTAGATACGAGTAGAATGTAAAATCAGAAAAAATTTATAAATTAATCAATGCTTAACTATATGGCAATCATGTATTTCTCTAAATTTGTAACAAATATTAAAAAAATTAACTGGATTTTTTTTATTTCTCATACATAATTCTATGTTTTGTAGTTCTGTAGTTTTTACCCTCAATCAGTAAAATTCTATAAAATTTGAATTTATTTTTCGTTTTGATTATTACTGCTTAGTTAGAAATATCGGTAATGGTTAGGAATCACACGCATAAAAATATGAATTTTTAATTTGGATAGTCGATTGATCTCGTAGATCTGAACTGCTTGTATCGGATTTAACGCAACTTTATATCTAACCGTATATAAATCTAATTTAACACATGTTTTTACTTAATCTAATTTAACACATGTTGCGAATTTAGAATAATTTGTAGGGGTGAAAGAAAATGTATCATTTGGTCGAAGAGCTTTAGCTTATATAATATAGTATTTATGCTATGAAAGTCATTCTCAAAATTTTCTTTGAATTATTGATTTCCAATTAACTGAAGATAATATTACCGTAAAAGCAGTGCCGGATTACTCATTAGGCGGAGTAGGCATTTGCCTAAGGGCCCCGCCCTTTTTTGGGGCCCAACAGAACGTGTTACTTGCTTTCTGTGGAGTGCTCCAAAGACAGGCTACAGGGGCCCGGGGTGTCTAGAGGGCCCTTCATGTCATTTAATACGACACTGCGTAAAGAGAGTTAGAAATGGGCAGAATCACATAAAATATAAATTTTCATTTGGATGAAAGTCGATTGATCTCCAAGGAATGTAGCTTTATATCACCAGTAGTAGTGACAAATATATAAATTTAAGTAAACACTTGTTGCGAAGTTATAACAATTTGAAGGGGTGGGGAAGGCGGTCTTTTTTAATCGTTATATTTAATCAGCCCTGTTTATTGCTACTGGTTAACTTTTAATTATTAAGAAATGTTAAATATAGTTTTTCATGGTACTTTAAGATCAGGAAAATATGCAATTATAATTAATTATATTTCATTTCAGCAAATTAACTTATTTTAGCATTATTTAACATCATAATATAAATAAATATTAAAATGTATCATACTATGTAAAAATAATGTAAACATTTAATATTACTAATTTTTTACTACTTTCATTTCAAAACCATAGAAATTTTTTAAAGAAAAGGTTTAGAGATGATGGGTTATATTTGTATCCCACCGCAGTGATGCTTGAGGCTCATTTTTCCTTTTTTTTTTTTTTCAAAACTGAAGATAACTTTCCACAGATACTAGATTTCAAGAAGGAGTCTTGATACGTTCCTGTGGAATCCCTTTACTCAAGAATAGGGAAGTGGTTCCAGGATAAAGCAGTTTTGCCACCCCGGACATAAATGGAAACTGCCGCCCCTCTCTCCAATGCCGCCCTTCTCTCTGTATATATATATATATAAATCAAATTTCTAAAGATATTAGTAATTTAATTACAAAATTAGCTAGTAAATACAGTCTTCCTATTGTAGCTTTTAATGAATTTTAAATGCAAAGTATTAAAATGAGCTATTGAACAATAACTATAAAACTGATAATGATATAGCTTTCAATCATGTAAGAACAAATTACCCAGACCTACTAAAGAACTTTGTATTGTTTATGTCGATAAAGGGAGTACTGGGTAATTATGCAATTATTTTACTTAAATAATATTGATATGCTAAACACACATTTTCAAAATAATTCAGCTTTTATAAAATCTAATTCAAGCAAAAGAAATTTTTAATTGAATCTCATAGCACTATAAAATAAGATTTACGTATTTTTGTGGATATTAAATTCCCTCATATTTTTTCCTAACACCTAAATTTCATAAAATTCCTGTTAAATTTAAAACTATTACGAATGGTTTTATAAAACTTATAATACACTTCCGGGCAAAAAGCTACAAAATATTTTATTCAATCAACATTAGACAAATTTAATAATTCTGGTATTGTTAAGAATAGTATGGGCATTATTAGAGTATATGTAGGTAAAAATTATTTCTGTATATACCTTTGATTTTGAAGACTTATTTAATTCCATAAATATAGAGACATGTTTCAGATTCTTAAAATAGCATATGAAAATATTTTTTTAAATAGGATATTAAAATATGCTAAATATATTTCTATTATTGAATTAGTATTAAAGAAAAATATATTTTCCATAATAACTTGTATCCAGCAAATTAAGGTTTACCATAATTGGGACCAGCTAGCAGCACAACAGCAAATATCTACTTGCATTTTTATGAAAATGAGAGTATTAGTTATGAATCTTGTTACTCTTTTAGATACATAGTGGCTTAATTATATTTGAAATAATATAGTGAACTTTATTGCCTAATCTTATTATCCCCTTATTTAAAATTAGTAAAACTAATTGTAATGGAGTGAGCGAACTTTTGGTTAATACCAGCTAGATGTTAAGAATAATTTGCTATTAAGTAATATTTTGGATAAAAAGAGACTCATAGATTTTAACATTATAAAAATACCTTTTGGTGTATTAACCTACACCTATAAAATTAGATATATTATCTTAAATTTTATAAAAGAAATAATGATTTAGTTACTGATAACATTTTAAAACAAGTAATTTTGTGAATTTTGCAATAATTGCTTAGAATACAATATCAGAAATAAATTTAACATAAATATATTTCTATTTCTAATTAAATATATTTTTATCTTAGTTCATTACTTAAAATTCCTTCTATTTTGTTTATTTTAAAAATATTTAAAAAATTTTTAAGCGCTTGTTTATTTGCAATATATCTATTAGTATATAATCATCCAAAGGCCATATTATTTTACTTTTGTAATATATTTCTATTTGATTTTATCTATTCTTAGCTTATTTCATTATCGTATTTAAAACTTCTTTTATTTGGTTTATTTTTAAAAAAAATCTTAGTGGTTTGTTTAATTGCAAAATAAATATCAGGTGGCGCCAGGACTTTCCTTCCGAATAGTCGTTTCAATCTTTTACATCATTTCGCGTTGGGGAGGCTTATTGTGGAAGGTTGAATTTTCGATTCAATGGCCCCACACATAAGTTTTTTTTCCTATTTAATTTTTTTTTATTATTCCTCTCCTTGGTATTCATTATTGTTCCTGCTGTAGCCTCATTTTAATATATTATCAAGGTTTTCTTCCACGTGTTGTATTAGGCTTATCTTTTCAGCTTGGTTTCCCTCTAATTATGTCGAAAATTTCACCTTTTGTACGGGGAAGGTTGGATCCGCAAAAGCATTGCCTAGCAATAATTCGCTGGCCTAAGTCAGGGACAACTTTAGAAATCATAATACGTCTCAGTTTGGTCAAAGACTTTTGTATCTACATTTGTTGTGTTTGGTGAATTCCAATTTCTTGCTTCACTGCTTGCTTTTCTTAGATTCTAGTACTTCTTCACATTTATTTAATATTATTATATATATATGTATTATTTTAAGTCTTAAACATTCAAAAATAATTCGAAATTAGAGATTTTGTATTACTTGTTATTATTTCAAACGAATGAAATAGAAGATAAGGAATCGTCTATTTCAGCAGTTCGAAAATTTCTTCGAAAAATAAGTCACCTAATGGGTAGGGACCACAGAAGCGTTTGTTTTAATTTATAATAACTACACTCAGGCTAAATAAAGCATCTCCTGTGGCTCTGTATCTATCAAAACTCTTATTACCCTTGTCCCCTTTTGGATAGCTGGAACCGGACATCATAAGGGTGAAAGGAATATCACTTGTGACCTCACAACGGAATGGCGAGAAAGTTACTAGTTGAAGGTGTGCAAGCACACATATTAAACATTGGGCTTTAACATATACTCCCGCCTCAAACCCTTCAAGTTTCAACATAAAAACGTCATTAAATATACAGGAAGTAAAAAGGAAGTAAAAAAATTAAGATACGTTGAATGAAATACCAAGTTCAGACCCAATAACATTTCAGAATATATATAAAATTTTTTGTAACAATAAAAAATATATTTTTCAAATTTGATCGAAATGCAATAGCAAAATTTGCCACCGCGGGCCTGGGTCGCTTTTGTCCGGCCTAGAGTCACCTAATTGGTTCAAATAGCAATTAACTTTCAAGTTATACTACAATTTTTTTTTTTTTTTTTATTTTGCTGCTCTTCTTTTTTTTAACTGAGGATCATAATTTTAGATTTCATTTTTTTCTTTAGCCAATCATTTCATTATAAGATATCCACAGTTATACTTAAATATCTTCAGCGTATACCAAATAAGAAACATAATGAGTTTTGTTCAGTGACTAATTATATAAAAATTCTAGCCATTACCCGCCCGTTGAATTTGTTTCACTTGCTATGTAAAAGTCCTTTAAACATGACAAATGAAGCATATATTTATCTCTATATTTATTGCAATATATATAATCACATATATATAATTATCACACCAATTAGAAAAAGTTTATGAAGCTTGAATTCCTTTTTTTATATAACTATGTGTTATTTAGAAAAATCCACAACATTTTAAATTTTACAGTCAGCGAAAAAAAAAATTCAAATGTACCCATTCCACAATAATTAATATTCCCTTCCTTATGAGAAAATAAAACAATTTTTAAGGATTAAAGAAAGTCAACTCTCGAAAATGTTAATCTAAAATATAGAATTCAAGTAATGATTAATGCATCTAATTTGAAAAACTTACCTGATTATTAAACACATAAAAACTCCTTATTTGATTACGTACATATTTTTTTCAAAGAATTAATACTGTTTTAAAATTAATCAATGTATTAAAAAATAAGGAATATAAAATATCTGCATTATTGTTATGTAGTTTGATTCATTATTAATATTAAATTATGCTCTGATGCTGAAAACATCTGAATTAATTTATGTGTTAAGGTTTTTTAGAAATCGAATTTAATAAGAGCGTTGAGCACAAAAGATAAAAAATATGCATGTTTTATTCATTAACTATAGATATATATTCAATGACTGTGTGTGTGTTGGCAGAAAGTTGTCACATATTCAATGCATCGCTAAAAATTATTCAACATTTCTGAAACCTAAAAATGAAAATTTAAATATCAGTAATCAAACAGTTTTATTAATTAAAAAGCAACAAAAATAAAAATTACAGTCATTTTAGAATTAATTTAACATTGAAATTTTACTACATGGGTTCTTTTTGGGCTGCAATCTTAAAATTATAATGCAGTAACACTTCAGCTGGAACGTTTAGTTTGTATTCTATTAATTACTACACAACATCATTCGAGGCACGAGATCCGTTACTTATATTAGAAGTCACCCAGTTTGCAGGAATTTCTAAAGATGATTCTCTTAGTGAAGTGGGCTCTTTTATTGGGATTTGGAGCAACAAAGGCTATTATCTCGGGATTCTTGGTAAAATCAGGATTCGAACCCACGGCTAATCTTCTAGACTGCTGCCCATTAAAAAAAATATAAGTTGTATACATAAAAATACCTTATACAAAGTAAAAATAGACGCGAAAACTACATACTATGTAGAACTTTCCTTCGGAATGTAGATTCTTACACACAGGTCTGTACTGCGGAAACCTTTCAAGAACTGGGTTTCGTGATAAGAATTTTTCCTGATATTTTAAAATTCAAATCGTCCTTCTTTTTCTGATCTGCCTTTTCTGATCAGACCAATCTAAGTTGGATTTTCTGGAAAAACCAATGGAGACAAATTTTTAACATACAGTTAAAAGATGTTTGTCCTTCTGAATCTGAGCTTTTAAATGATGGAGCATTATTTCTGTGTCACATTTTTAATATAAAAGACGCAATTGGAAATCCATTTTTAAGAGATTTAGCTTTGTTTATTTTAAAGCTTTACAGCCTACTCATAAATAATGCCACTGTGGAAAGGGTATTTTCCAGAGTGACGTTGACAAAGATAAAATTAATTATCGAATGGCTGCCTCAGACGCTGTTACATTTCGAATTCTCAGGAATCAAAAAATGATTGGCCAGAAGAAGGACTTTTCTGTGTTGAGGAGATTTCATTCTATCACCAAAAATGCTCATATATAATGCAGAAATCCATAAAAAAGACACAACCGAGCACGGTACTGAGCAGAAAGAATTTGAATGTCTTTTAAATTAATTAACTAATTAAGTATTTTAACGTATTTTTTAAAACAGTTTTACAAAATTAAAAAAATAAATTAGTTTGCAAATGAAAATCGATTTGCTATTTTTCCCTCTTCTTCGTGGATGTTTTGTGTGTAAATATCTGGCAACTCTGCTCGGTCTCTCTGCCCCGCCCGTCTATGAACGAAATCTGTTCTCGATTTCTGTGCTTGCTCTGTGTTTGCAGCTATTTTACTACACTTAATGCATTTTATTATCTTTAAATTTTTAATTTTTATTCCTCTCCTATATGTATATTTTACCAACTAAGTATTATTATTTAAGAAAGGGCATGAGTCACAACATTACAGTCACTCAAAATCCTACTCATCAGAGTTTAAAGGGTGTTGGAATGCTAAAATCATTATTTCTTGGCCAATTTGAAATTTTTACTTTTTAAAACCTTTATAAAAAAATACCTTACTTAAACCTCTGGGAAATTAAAAGCTCTTAGATTTTTAAATACTTATTTAAAACCTGGGGCCACACCCATTTAAATGCAGAAATTTTTCATTTTTGCTTAAAATTGAACATCTGATTTTAATTAAAACATCAATTTATCGCAAAATGAAAATTTTGGATGTTCGATATTACTTAGCCTTTTTCTGAGAAACTACATTTTACAGGTATGTAATTTTTAAATGGACAACTAATATATACTGAAATAAGGTTTTTATTTATAAACTGAAAAATTATTTTTTCTGGAAAATTTTTTATGTGAAAAATGGTTCATATTTTTACAATGTTTGATAAAATGTTGCTGTAAATTATGAAAAAAAATTCAGAAGTCCCAGCTATATAAACATTTAGATTGGATCCTGGGAGGGCTCATTTGGCTAGATCCTGGGAGGGCTCATTTCAGTATAATGAGAAATGTTTACTTTAAAAGTATGAAAAATTTTGAATATGTACATGTAACAGATTTTGAGAAAAGGTGCATCAAAAACAGCCAATTTAACATTTTTGGTATAGAGGTTTCCAACTCCCCTTAAGCTCAACAGAGCTAGGCACTTTGGTAATCTACCCAACAATATTTGGGGAAGAGACTTGGTGTAATAGTGGTACCTACTCATTTTGGGTATTCAACCTTCAATGTAATTCCAATGAATAGGCATTCAATTTGGAGAAAATAGCCTTCAAAACCTATGCTTAGCTTTTATACATTTAAGTTTTAAATACTTCCAGTGACACAGGATCACAAGCAATCCATATCTCTGTGACAGCAAACTGAAGTTCATGTGGAAACTTGACCTCTTATCTTGAGCTTTGTAGGTTAAACATAGAGCTTTGCCTTTTACTTACAGTACTGCATTTATGTATTAAAATTTAAAAATAATAATAATAAAAGTGCATTGAAAGTTAAAGTATATAGTGCATTGTAAGTAAATTTAAAATTAAGTTCATCCTTCTTAGAGAAACGAAGATAAAAATTTACCCTCCTCTAGAAGAACTTTCTAAGCACAGGTAAGCCTTTTTTCTTTAATATGCTAATTAACATTTCTTTTATTTTAAAAAGTAGTTTTTAAAAGGCATTACTACGATAACTTTATAAATTTTTCTCAATATTTCTTTATTTTCAATGTAAAAATTCCCGCACCAATGTAAATTCTTGGGACACCTCTCATTAAATTAAGTTGCTTGTGACGAGAATGGGATGCTAAAAATTTACTGCCTAAGGGGCTTCCTATTATACACTTTAACAGACCTTACTCAAAAGAGATTTCCAGCAGCATTTATTTTGCTTATATATGAGTTAGAAACACTTAGGAAGGAAATACACTTAATACCTAACATTAGTGATAAATCATTTATATTAAATAACATGCTTTTAATAAAGATATTTGAAATTACTTTTAAAATCCCTCAATCAATTTTTTTTAATTCTGGTATATTTTTCAACTCGAGAAGTTTTTACATGGAAAATGTTAAGCACATTTCTTATTTTTACTTTTCAATCTTTTTATAAAATGGTTTGTGAATTCTACTACCTTCACCTGTGTGTGCTTTAAAGTCTCGGACATTTTTTAAAATTCTTTACAGCTCATTTATTTGAGTGTTAGGTGACCATCTTGGATAAAGCTTTCATCGAAGACCTGTTGGCAAAGAGATTTTTAACTAAGCCAAATAAGCCTTTGGTGGGTAATGTACCAATAACAAAAAAATTTCTCAAGTACAATGTGATATATATTTCCATTTAGAAATTGCAAGTGCATTTTGTTAAACATATTTATTGCTATTCAATTTTCTGTAATTAATCTTTAAACTCCTAAAAATTTCATGATTTTCATATTCTGAAATTGTATTTCTACATTTATAATACTGGTTCAATTTTTATTTTTTGTAGAAGTTTTCATATTTCTTTGTAATTATTTGAAAATGTGTTAAGACACAATTTTTTTTTTTTTAGGGGAGTATTGTAAGAATTATGTATTTTATTTTTTTACAAATATAAATAAATGCTAATTCTAAATTATAATCTAAAATTTATAATTCTTAAATAAAAATTCTGAGCTTTTTTTGTTCTTCGTAACCATTCTTCTAAATAACTGGTGAAACCCAAAGGATTTCTTTGTCCCATTTGCAAGAGCATTTTGTTTATGTTTATAATATTTTAAAAGTCGCATATATATCTGTGAAAGATTACAAATACAAACAATTTTTGTTAAATAATCTCTCCTAAGATTCTCTCACAAATACAAATGGTGAATATAAGGTTCGAGAACATACAAATCAGTATTCCTTAATATAATATATGTATCACATTTGTAAAGACCCTTAACAATTCAATAATATTCGGTGAAATGAGTGTGGGGTATATTTAGGAATCTCGAGGAAAGTCAGATTTAATCACCTAGGACTAACATGGCAGGAGTAATCAAGGTGAACTATTTGACATATATAGAAATCAGCCATAAATTACATTGTTATACTAGAAGGCAAAGCAGTTATTTAAAATGAATGCAGGAATAGGAGAAGACTTTTCTATTATGTGTTGCTTATGAAGAAATGGGGAAGAAACATGATATAACTGTGAATGTGGGGCAATTGTAGGGACTTGGTGTCGAATTCACAATATCAGCAAAACAGCTGCACTTGGGAAGTGTTTGAGAGCAGATGTAATTAATGCTTACAAAAGTTGATTACCAAACAGAAGAACAGGTTTCAACACCAGGCTTTTAGTAGTTTGTCCGCGTGCTACCTGGCTTCACAAAGATAGGAAGTCTTGAAAGAGTTGTCCAGTTGAACCAAAGAAATTGTAAGTTAAATTGAGAATCTTAATTAAGGACAGTGGGAACATCTCTGAATAATTGTTTATGCAGGCATGCCCAACTCACAACCCATTTGAGAGGAAGCTTTTTGAGGCCCAACTGGAAGTTTCTAACTGTTTATTTTATTTTAAATATTTGGGCTGTAGCTGGTTAAATAGAAAAATCATGTTTTTACCTACACTGATTTCTCCCATGCAATTTTTCGAGAATTTTTTTCTCGTTCATTTGACTGCACCAAAATAAGATAATAAACATCCTAGCCATTGGGCAAGAAAAAAAATTTCTTATCTGACGGTGTAGTAATTACACTTTGATGTTTTCTTAGTACCTTTTGCATTTGAAGTAAAATTTGAAAAATCTAAAATCTTTTTATGCAGACATTTTATAACACAAGTATAAGATGTTACGCAGATAGTTTTTATACTATGTAGCGTCAGATGGCAATACAAATTCACTGAAGATATGAACCTTGGCATGTTGGAATGACTAGCTACCAGCAAAGTGCAATTTGGTCAACTTTCAATTTTTGTTTGTGAGTTTTGTGATCCAGGTAAAAGGTAAACTTACTGTTTTTTATAATATGATTAATTATCCTATTTATTTCCATTAGATATTTATTCGTCATGGCTGAAAGAAAAATTGAAAAGAGATAAAATAGACAGTATAATAATGAATGGCAAAGGTTTGAACTATTTTATTCATGTAAAAGACAATACTGTATGTTTGACTTGTCGTCATTAAATTCCAACTGTAAAATCATACAACAACAAAACATAGAGAAATTGATAAACTTTTGTGCCTTGAGGCAGTAAAAGCTAAGTTACAATCTTTGAACAACAATTGAGTTTGAGAGCAGTTTGTGGCTCAAAAGATTATTTTAGTATTAATTTCCTGAAAGTAAACAAACAAAATACATTTCTGACATAATAAAAAATAAAATTACCATTTATACTGATATAATACACTTACAAATGTGTTAGTACTGCACAATGTGTTTTATAATTAATTTAGAAATATAAAGTTAAAGACAAATTTAATAATTACCAGTGACCCCATGGGATTGCCATATATAAAGTTATATACAAAAATTAACAGTTATCTTGATAATTCATACAGTTTAAAAGTAATCCCTTAACTGCTGATTAAAAGTTATGCTATTTGCTCTCCAATGACTCATTTTTCCACATAAGTGCACATATGTGATGTATTGGGAAGGGGGAGGAAAAAATGAAGAAATCCTCTGATATAATCAAATCCTTCACAAACACTGTCAGAGCCCAGCACATTGCATTCCAAAACCTTGAGGGTAATTTTATGGATAGCAGTGTACACAGAAAAGATGGTACTTTAGGAAGACTTATATATATACATTAGGGATATTTGCTTTAACAGTTAAGTGAAACATACATGCTGGGTGGCACTTTAAGTTAAAAGTTCTGTTGTAGTAGCTTTGCTCAAAGTATACTATTATTGAATTCAAATGCATTGTTATTTATTATTTATGGAGGAAGCAATGAAAATTATGATTGAAATATTGGGTCAAAATATTGTAAGTTTGAAACACTAGTTAGACAGTCTCAAAAAATACATATTTCATAAATTACTTATTGAAATGGTAGTGGCAGTGCTAGCTTTTAAATTATCTACATTATTACAAAAATATGAAGCCTTTTTACAGGCGGCAACTATATCAAAGACTTGTCTAATTGCGCTGTTAAGAAAAATTGAATATCTTTACTCCAAATTAGTCTGTCACGTTAAACTAGAAAGAAAAGAATAGAAAAATTTGAGTGAATATGTGCATCGCTGAACACAATTACAACAAACTTTGTATATTTCTCAATGGCTTTGGATTGAAACTTCATATGTAAGTATACTGCTCTTCTATTTTTTATTAAAGGTGTGGAAGTAGTCAGAGAAAAATATTACTTTACGAAGAGCGTTGAACTTATGAGTTTAAGAGGTACTACTACACCAGAACAGATATTCATGGGATATTGTTCACAAGCAAATTAGCACTAAATTAGTCAGATTATATATTTGAAAATCTTGTAGGCATTGCAACAGATGGAGCCCCTTCAATGGTTGGAAAAATGTATGTTAGTGTATTTGCATTGAATTTTGATCTCATAAAAACTTTTAGGAAACAGTTCAAATGATTTTGAAGTGTTCATTTGTCATTGTTTTTGCACCTTGAGAATCTGTGTGCACAAGTTTTTAATATGTCTCATGTGATAAGAGTTGTTGTCCCAAGGTAATTAATTCTATTAAAAACAATTTATTCAAGCATTGTCAATTTCAAGAATATGTTAAGAACTGGAATCTGAGAATAGGGGCGATCTCATTTATTACACAAAATTCAGTGGTGGCTTGGCGGGAACTGCTTATGCGTAATTTTGGAAATTAAGGAAAAGGAAATTGAATTTTTATGAACTGTAATTGTCATAATATAGGGAACTTTCGAATTATTAATGGCTACAGATTTATGTTTCTAACAGATATAACAATATGAAACTGAATGAGTTAAACCAGAAATTACAAGGTGAAAATAAGTTGATTACCAATTCTTATTAGATTGCAGAAACGCTAAACAAGGTACAGCTTTATGAAAATCAGTTCTTGATCAAACAATTGATTCATTCATATTTTGTTAATGATATATGAAGTGACCATAAAACTTCAAATAATATTCTATGGATATTGGAAAATTATTTAAAATTCAACACCAGATTCTCCCCTACTACATACAAAGGTTTGAAGAAATTTTTACAATATTTTTAGCTCCACTTACTGTAGGTGGAATCAGCACTCAAATTTAAAAGATGGGCTAATAGAAGAATTACACGAATTAAGCATCGAGTTAAAAAGCCTGTGCAGTGGGAATAAGTTTGAATATTATCAAAAATATATACTCAAAGAAAAATTTTCAAATTTAAAACGATTGACTATGCACATTTTATCAGCATTTGGAACTACTTATCACTGTTAGTCATTTTCTTTCCAAATTAGGCGGGTAAAAACAAAGTATGAAGCAGATTGCTTGATGAAAACTTGACTAATCCAGCACCACAATGCATGGACTAAATTATCGTTGATATTAAAGAGAGAGAAGTTTTCAAATGTACATTGAGTGGCAAAAGGTAATAAAATATTTTGAATAATTTGTTTGAATTTGATGTGTGCTGCCCACCTTAGTATAGTAAGGTACTTTACTTGACCCACCAGCCATTTTGCACCATATAGTCTATGAACTAGCACATTACGCTGTGCAGGTATGACCTGTTTGAATTCCTCTACTGTCAGCCTTGAACAAGAGATGTCTCTCCTGTTCATAAAGGGAGACAAGGATGGTCAATAGATGACTAGGAAGAAGATCATGTTGTCCTGTGAATTACAGTTTCTATTTTACCATGCATATAACATGATGCGAATATGGGTAAATAGAGCAGTATGGGTCCCCATCTGCATTGATACAACTCTTCTAGCTTCTGGTGGAAGGAATATTATGGTTTTGAGGATATTTATATATATATACATATAAGCATTGTATTTTGGTCTTTTGATTCAAGTGAAAAATTTCTGAATGCCAATGGCATTTAAGTATTATTACGGAGTCAAGTATATCCTGTTAAGTAAATTAAATGGTTTTGTAAAAATTCGTTTTAGTAATTTTCCGTCATTATTTGTTCTTGAATCTGCAAAAGGATCATCAACTGCAATTGTGATGCAATTATTATCCAAGAGAAAAAATATCTTGATTCTTTCCAGAAAAAAAGAAATATATTCAAAGCTATGAAGAGATTTTTGCTGTTTTGAGCAAAAGAAGAATAAAGTTTTAAAATACTATTATGTTTCCCAAGGTAGTCTTCACAGTGAAGACTTGTCATTTCAGCTTACTATCTGCTTCCTGCGTTGAAGGTTGTCACTGACAACCCTAAATTTTAGGCCATTTAATAGCAACACAACTGCAATTGCCTTTTCGACATAAAAGGTGTAATTGACAGTATTCTGTAGCGATATTTCTTTTGAAAGTGTTTGCCTTAATATTTGTTAGTACCCTCATTTGGATCAATATTTGGTACTTGGTTAATTTTCAGTCTATTTATTAAGTGTCAGTTTAATGTATTTTTTGATTCTTTCCATGTTAATAATTTTGTATTGTTTTTATACTTTTTAAAATCAGTATACATTAATAGAAATTTTACTGTTATATTCTTTTTATAATAGAATATGTATAATGACTAATTTTTATTTTCAGGTATCAAAACTACAGTTTCAAATCGTATTGGTCCAAGCATGTCGGAGAATTTCTTTTATAGTTATTGTTTAATTTTGTTTTTTTTTTCTTTCTCTTAGCTCACATATTTATGGCCAAAGGTTAATTTTCAGAGGTTAATCAATGAAATGTTTTCTTCTTATGGAATATATGTTGAATCATCATTGTGATCGCGATATGTGTTCTTTCTTTTGGACAGTCATCTTCAGAATCATCCTCAAAAGGAGTAAGTTTCCTAAAAAATAATTTTTTAATAACAGCAAAATTAGAAAAATAGTTTTCCTTTGTAAATTATTTTTTCTTTTTTTTCATTAAGGTTTTATATTTTCTACTAAAGTCAAACTTAAGAGCTTTTTTTTATGGTAAAAAGGATGAAGTGATATATAAAAGTTTTTCACTTTTTATAGCTTCAATATTTTTTTCAATACAGTTACAGATAGAAACATACAATATCGAAAACATTTAGCAGGCTTTACTAGAATATAGAGTGATTAGTATAAAGAAGCGGCACACATTTGGCTGATGTTTTAATTTTCTCCTATTCATCAAGAGAGGATTATATCCAATAACTTTCAAGGCTTAAATAAAAAGCATCTGAATTTTAATTTTCTTATTAGTATTTTATTTGAAAGTTTTACTTTAGCTTTTTATAAATTCTTATTGAAATATATTTATAAACCAGTGTTTCAAAATTGATAAAAAATTAAATTTACTTGTAAAATTTTTTTCCCTTTCAGTTAATATTAGTTTTTTAAATTTCTGTTTTGTTGCAAGTGACACTAAGGTACTGCTACATGTATCATCATTTACTAAATCTAACAAGGAGAGGGCAAAAGGACTAAAAATTCATTTGGAGATTGAGAACTTGGTGTAATAGTATTCACTTTAGGGTGTTCAACCCTCAATGTAATTCTGTCAAAATTCATGCGTGGCTTTTATACAATTAAGTTTTAATTTCCTCAATGATTCCGTAATGTGTGGTTGGCTTAAGCACAGCATATACTTTCATACCTGGCGGGAATAGGGTTTTAATCACATGATCAATTTTTTTTTTGTTTTTTTTTTTAAATTTTTTTTAAAAAATTAAATATATTTTTTTAAAAAAGGATTTATCAAATATTATATATATAATTATATAAAATAAAAATTAATATATGTGATTTGTTTTTTTTATTATATTAATAAAACATGAAATTTTTTATTATATAATTAAATAAATTTGAAAAAGTCAATTTTTTTTTTTCTTTCATTTTATTTTTAAAAAAAAATAAATTTATTTAATAAAAGGTTTTTTAAATATTGAATGATGTTTTATGTAATTATTATTATTTTACAAAGTAAAATATTTACTGTCATTATATAAATATTTATATTATATTTTACAAATATTTTTTATTAATAAAAAATATTAATGGTAAAATATATAAAAAATATTGAATAAATTTTATAAAAAAATTAGTTACAAAAAATTTTATAATGTTATAAATATATTATATTACATAAAAATAAAATATTTGCCCTTTTTTAAATAAATTTATTTTTTTTTTAAAAAAAAATTAAATGAATTTGGGAAAAAAAAAAGTTCATTGTGTTAGAACCCCTATTTCCCCAGAAAGGGGCCCTCTACCAACCCGACGGAATCGTTGGAGGACTTTAAATTTAAATTTTATTGTGAGCAGTTTAAAAGGCCATTTTTTTTAATTGACTGTTCATTTCGGAATTACTTGAAGGTTGAACCCCAAAAAAAGAGTACTACTTTACACCAAGCCCCCACCTGAAATAAATTTCCCTTCGCCGCCCCCCCCCTTGTGTGAGAAATTAATCATAAGATTTGTTTTCTGTCTCAGCTTTTTTCTGTCATCCCCCCCTTTTTTTTTTCGAAAATTAGTTTTATTTAGAAGATCATAACTTAAGACTTTTTGCTGAAAGTTCACTTAGAATGAACACTGATGCAACATTATTTTAATCGTTTTAGCAGTTAACTTGTTGTGTACATAACACAGAAACATATTTGTTTTTAATTTTCACTTGCATAGTCAACTTAAAAAATTACATATTAAATAGCCAAATTTTATGAAAGTATATTTCTTTCAATAGTTATTTCATGTAAATTGTTTTGTATTTTGGTTGCATGTTTATTTTTCCTCTATAAATAACATATTTAAGAAATTGGTTTGATAAAACAGGGTATTTTTAAAAGTTTTTTTTAACTTGTGAATTCGAAGGTGTTTTCTTCTCACTTTTTAGGAAAACACTTAATTAGTCTGGAATAGGTTGATTATTTCATCAATACCAGTAATTTCTAGAGAATTTATCATTAATAAAAGTTTTTTGCCATTCCCCCAAAAGGAATATCGTAATAATTTATATTTAAGAATTATTTTATGAGGAAAAATGTGTTTCTACTCCCCGTAGTTTAATGCCTTATTATGTTTTTTTCGGGTTTTTTTAATGACATTTACTCTTAATATATTTATTAATCTTATGTTGAGAAAGTATTTGGGGTTCACAAAAAATGCTCATATATCTGCAATTCTCTTTCTTGTGAATGTTTATGAAATACTCAATTTCTCTGACTCTGAACTCTCTCAATTTCAAAATGAATTATTCTGGTGGATTTTTAAAAAATCATGTTTCTTAATTGTATTTAAATCTTAAGAAAAAGTTTTAACTATGCATTTGACCTAAAATAAAATACTAGATGTGTTTAAACTCGTAACACATTCTTATTTTTCACCATAAGAGGGCGCACGAGAGTCGCCGGGTGTATTGTTGTGTAACTGAGTAGTAAAGGGTAAATAAAGCATTCTTCAAACAAAACAGACTGATTACTTTTCCTTCACATTCAACACTAACCCTCCAAAGAATTTCAAGTATGCAGTTTTCAAAGATGTCTGTTATTTAATTTGAGTTTTAATCATATTAATTTTTTATACAGGGAAATAATTGACTGATTTAAAAATAATCAGTACCTATTTATATTATATTGATGACTGATTTCGTTCTGTCAAAAATCATTGCCATAATGATGCTATATGCAGCTAAGAGTGAAAATCTATTCCATTGTATGTACAAACACAACAGTTTTGTTCGTGCATACTCAAAAATCTTTTTTTGGCCGCAATTCCCGAGCATGTTTCCCCAAACTTGATTAAGTCAAAATGTTAACGTTTTTAAATTGTATAAAATTCTTTTATTTTGTTGTGTGAAAAAAAATTAATTGTATAATCTTTTCTCAACAGAAGAGAATGCAGTGCAGTATTTTGGACTTGTATATCAGTACCGGAAATACTATTTAGATTGTCAAAACAGCGAAACAAACATCTTTGATGTTTTGGACAGTATTTAAATTTGGTTTGAAATTTTTATTGTAAATCTATATGAAAATATATATGCCAGCTATTAAATGTAAGTACAGCAGTTTGATTACCTGGATAATGTAGTTGTTATATCTTTTATTAATTTCAAGTCATTGTTTCTTTTTTCATGATACATTATTAAATTCTTAATGTTCGTGCTGATTCAACAGGAATATGTTCGGATGTTTGTTTTTTCTATGGAAAAAAAACAGATTTGGCTATGTTTTTTTGAGTTTGGTGAAATTAGTCATCAGTATATTATGCAAGTACCAAATAATTTAAAACAGTCATATATGCTCTTAGTCGTATTAATAGTGTGTACTTTATCAAAAATGGGATTAATATTATATTCTTTGCAAAAGTGAAATGTTTTTGTGCCTTTATATAAGTTTTAATTATGATTTTAGTTATTCTTTGGGGATAGCTTATTTACAATAAAATTGAAATGTTCTGTAGTAATCCTTTAATGCAGTCTGCAGTTATAAATTACTTTAATTTTTATACAAGTATTAGTTTCATAAAAATATGCAATTATAATATTTTAAAATATTTAAATGTACCCAAAAGAAATGTTCATTCAGAATTCATAGGTATTAAAGTTTTGGACACATTTATAATGACTGATATGAATTATTCATTTTCTGAATCAATTTATTTTGGGATCTATGTTCTTCAATGTCTGATTTTTTTATTTTGTTGCAAAAAATTAATGAACAATATATATTTATTGATATGTTCTTCTCCAAGGCTTTTAAACATTTTGATTCTCAATTGTTTTGCTCTGAGTAATTGAAAAAAGATTTCTTTCATACCATCAAGAAAATGATCCACTAATTCTATCTGCTCAAAATCCTAGGAACTATATTAAATTCCATAAACTATAATATATATATATATATCAGCTTTTTAATGTTAAATTGGGAAATATTGGGCTGGGGAAAAAGTAATTTCTGTTTTTGTTTTTCAGTGCGAATTTATTCATAAATTTCAAACACTGATTAATGCTGTTAAATATGTGCTGTTATGAACGCTGACCTTTCGGCACTTTTCTTCAAAAATAATCATTCCATCTATGTAAAACTTGAGATATCTGGGCAAAAAAGTGAACCCAGTGATTCTCACAAGCCTCTTTTGAAACCAACCTTACACCATTAAGACAGTTCTGCAGAGACCCGGGAAAAAGTAGTCGACAGGGTAAGGTCCAGGGTATAATTAATGCATCAAAACTTCCCAGTCAAGCCCCCAATTGTTCCCAGTCACTAAAGTATGTGTGGTTTAGCATTGTCTTAATGATGAAACACCTTTCCATTTTAATTTGGCCATTTTTTTAACGCATTACTTGTTGAAGAGCAAATCAATGGTTTGGAGGGTTTAAGACCTTATGGTGAAAACAATTCCTTTCTAATCTGAAACATCAGTAATACTTTCTTTGGCATCAGTGTAGTCTTTTTCATCAGTTTGTGAAATTTTCTGGCGCAACCCCCCAAAAATTTTTTTCAAATTTTTCATATGTGATTACTTTTCATTGCCTGTAATCATTCATTTAAAATGGCTCAATATCATTTCATTTCAGCAGCAATTTCAAATGAAAACTCGACCCGCAAAATTTTTTATGTTATGTGTGGAACCCAATAAAGAGTTTTTTAAAGGTTTTATCCTTTTAGAGTGTTTTATGGGACGTTTAGTTCCCGTTCG
>BMAV01004539.1:226352-241971 GCA_019973955.1 Trichonephila inaurata madagascariensis | reverse complement strand
GAATCCTTATCATGTCATTTCCATTCCATCGCGTTAAAAGTAAAAATACAGCGATATCATCTGTTAATGACAAACAATGGTTATAATTTATCACTAAGAAAATTTAAGGCTTAAATGAGCCGAAAAAAGTCCTTCATTAACATATATCGTATTAATCATTTTACTTATTTTATCTTATTAATGGATATGATAACAGAGATACGTTATTAATTAACTTAAAAGTATGTCCTCATCGTAAGTAATCAATATCACAGATTTATTTTTGTTGCTTCTAAGTTATGATCCAATACTACTTTAATTCTATGTGGTTCACATATCTACTATACCTAATAGTAAGTTTTTAATTAATTTGCAGTATATAAACATTAGATTAAATATAAATACCTTAAAAGCAAATTTTTCCTTGAAATAAATAAATCCTTCGCAAACACTGGCCAGGTCAATTTATTACACTTCAAAACTTTAGGAATAGCAAGACGGATAACAGCATGAAGGGATAAATCGCTTTTCGAAAAGACGTATATATACGTCTGGAGAATTTAACACATTGGTTGAGCCAGACGTATATATACGCCGGTGGAGCTTTTAAAATTTTAAATTTATCATTGTATTTAAAAGAATTATTGTATTATTATTGTAAAGATATATTCTTTATATCTTTCAAGGAGGGAAATCTTAGAATTAGAAAATAGATCTTCGTGAAGCTCCTAGAAAGACGCCCCTAGGAAATAGTTTGTAAAATATTTTATTACTGTCCTGCTATTAATAGTAAAATTAGTGCTCAAGCTTAAAAACTCAAAATGTTTGAAATTTATAAGAACTCTAATGGTACATGAAAATCAATTATTTATTTTAATGCGCAATAAATGAAAAATAAAATTATGTTTAAAAATATTGGAAATGATTTAAAATATTCATTTTCAATGCAAAATATCGCATTAAGTAATTTTTTAAGTTAGTAAAATGTTAACGACACTTCTTTGATCGGAATAAATGCTATCATTTTAAAATATTTCCCATCCCAATAACACACTTAATACTGCCACTCATAAATTTGTAAAATAATTTATTTTTTTCCCAGCAGATGGAAATATCATAATTATTTCCAAAAAATTAATGTTAATTTTCTATGTTTTAGTTTTTTATAATAATTAATAATCAAATAGCTTCAATTTCATATTTGCCCCATTATACTTAGCATTTCTTTTCTAAATTTCATAAGACAGAATTCAAGAAAAATAAATAAGAAAGCTAAATTAAAAACATGTATTTCATGTGTGGTGCAATGTTATTTTTCTCCAGTAATTTAAACTGCTTCCAATAATGTAGATTTTCCACGATCTTTTCCAAAAATTTTAATAATTTAAGGAAAGTAGAAATAGAAGCTTATAAAAGAGTAGTTGGTTCCACGTAACATGACACTTAATAACACAAATATATTTTTTCTTTAAATGACTTTTTTAAAAAAAAAATACTATTAATCAAATTAAATAGTTAAAATTAGTTAACTTTTCGACACACATACACATATATATTCGGCCACCCTTGCGCACACGAACGTAGGGTCCATGTAAATGTTTCGATTGCCGTGAGAAACCATGTCCAAGCTACATATCCCTGGAGATAGATTGAACGCAACCTGGTCCTGGACCTCTAAATTCCCCAGACCTCAATCCCATGGATTTCTTCTTCAGAGGCCACTTGATATCACTTGTGTTTGTGACGCCGGTGGCAACAATTGAGGATCTTACAGCATGAATTGTCATCGATTCAGCTGACATCACCATCACACCAAAATTTTTTGAACGCTTCTGACAATCCTTCATCCGTCGATGTCATCTGTGCTATAACCTATGGGGCTACAACTGCGTTAAAATCCTGTGGCAAACCCTTTTCGTTGCATTTCTGAAATCGAGCTGTGATGCATTGTTCATATTGTAAACATGCTTTACTTCTAATAAATGTATTCCTTATACCTTATTGACCATTTTGCATTCCACTCGACATCAAACCCTTCCCAATTGTTTTTTTTGGGGAATTACTCCGACTAAACGTGGTTTGCAACCTCGTTTTTTTGTTGATTTATTGTCCCCGTTCTGCTTACTACCAATCCACTAAATTGATCAGTCAAATTCTGCAACACCCTGTATGTATAATATGCATTCATTTTCAATTTATTGATACATTCCCTACTTCTATATACTATGGACAAAGGCTTTATAGTGAATTAAGATCCAATAACCCATTTGCATAATTCAGAAAGAAGAGACGGGAGCCAGATATTAAGGATTCAGTTTCGCTTCTTCAGCCACAGGAATATCATTAATGATTTGATTAGTTAAATTTAATTTCATCAAACTTCATGTTTTATGTATGCAAAATATAAATAAAAAT
This sequence comes from Trichonephila inaurata madagascariensis, assembly GCA_019973955.1. Lineage (NCBI taxonomy): Eukaryota > Metazoa > Arthropoda > Arachnida > Araneae > Nephilidae > Trichonephila > Trichonephila inaurata. The sequence continues at coordinate 239,577 of BMAV01004539.1, read as the reverse complement.
ATGTATTTAAAAGCATCAAGTTGCTTTATGAAGATTTTTCTTTTACAAACTTAATGAAACTTGAACATAAATTATTTGGTAAGAGAAAAGTATTATATGATTTAACGTACTGTAACTATCTTATAAATATTATAAAGTGAGATGACTTTCCTATTTAATAAATCTCCATTACTGTGGGAAACCAATGGGTGATTATACAACTTTACTTTGTGTGAATAAAAATAATCACAAGTGGGAGGAAGCCTTAAGAAAATTGACTAAATCGTGAATGAAAAATGATGTAAAGAAATTATTTTACACAAAATACACTTTAATAAACATTAGAAAGAAACACAAACAAATCGTAACAGTAAAAACAAATAAAATAAACAGATATAAGAAAGTACAAACATATTAATAAACCACAAATGAAACATTTGTAACTTATTTTTTTTTAAATGAGGGTGCAGATTTTTTTATTATTATTGTAGACCTTGTAGATTCCCCGGGAGCTGATATAGTTTTAATGCGACCCCATATAGATAAATAAGAGTTGAAACAATGGAACTTTGACACCCAGTCTCCTCTGAAGATGCAAAATTATGCTAGGATTTTAATTTTGCTCAGAAGACCCACGCCAAACAGGCACTATAGGGATATTTAAGATACCGCATAATCATAGCCGCTGTCGATTTTCAGCATCATTAAAATCCACCGACTTGAGCGGAGGTTGAGCCCGCAAATTTGGACGTACAAAGCCACGGCCAAACCAACTATGCCAAAATATCGGCAAATGGAAAAATAATTCATAGTAAAAATACAGTTTCATCCAAGCAACCAAAATAAATTTTGAAATACATTTGTACATGATGCATGCTACGTTTAAATATACTATGTACTTGACATATGTCAAAATATTGAATATAATACATACTCGTACAAAATTATACATTTCTTGCAATTACATATCTGGTAAAATGAACACCGAAACCTTCAATAAATAAGAACAAATAACTTCATTTACCTGCATGAAAACTTTGCACTTGAATGGCACTATAAATTAATTGTTTATAATAATTCCTCTTTAAAATTTTGAAATTTTATCCTAAGGAAATTGCATTTCATCGTTTTTTTGTGAGAGCCATTAAAATTAATTACTCTCGGGTTTTAATCTTTGCATCTCTATTTAAAAAAGAATTTCAGCTACAATAAAATATTCACTGATGCAGGTCATTAAAAGCAATAGTTATAATGAATGTCCTTACGTTGAAGTTATGTAATGATCGATGCGACTTTAAAATATCTTAAGTAATTAATGACGCACTTTTAAAAGTGTAACCTATACCAGCGGATAATAATCTTAAAAGATATAAATTTATGAGGGAAAACATTTTTTTTTAATCTAAGGAATATTAAATTATATAGTATCATATGATAGTTATTTTAATGTCTCATGATAGAAAAATCATTACTATGCCCGCAAACTATGTTTTTAAATAGGGAATATACATTTTTATGATTTAACACAATTTTCTACATTTGCTTTATATTTATTGTTTTAATATCAGCTTGAGATGAATATTTTTTGTAAATTTAATGCATGAAAGATAAAAAATAATCCCCTTATTTCACTTTATTCTAAAACATATCAGGTCACATTTTTCTTTCTACTGCACATTTCTGTCATAAAACAGATGATATAGATTAAGGTATCTGACTACGTTTGGAACCGTAATTTTAAAAAGGCACATAAATGGATAATTTTCATGATATTTAGTGTCATTTAGATTAGAATACAGGTATAAAATTGTTTTAAGGCGATTTTGACAAAACAATTTATATAAATACAATATATATATTTCGGCTAAAAATTAACTTAGAATAATCTTTTTTCAAAATGTTCTCCTTTTGTAAAAGATGCTTCTATTATAATAATATTTTCTCTGTATATAGCTGTGACCTATGTACAGAGGCTTAGCTATGAGTTTTTCCAAATTACACATTATTTTCAGAGTTACAAGCATTTGAAATAATAGTCGGTATTTTTTTCTTAAAATTTCTCCCCTCAGTTGTTGCAAAATATGGATAAACCCACTTCTAAGTTATATATTTCAAAAATTCTAGTTCAGCCTCTGTACAGAGGTCTGAGCTATATGCAGACAAAATATTATTATAATAGACGCATTTTTCACAAAAGGATAATATTTTGATAATGGTTCTATCTATGTTCATTTTTTGTCAAAATATTGTACTTAAATAATATTTTATTGTAATACTAATCTTAAAACTATTTTATATACATTTTCTAATCTAAGTGACACCAAATATCATAAATATTGTCCATTTATACACTCTTACAAAATCATGGTTTCTAGCGTAGTCAGATACCTTAATGTCTGCATTGTGATTGGGTAAGCTAACATTAATTTCAGAAAAAAAGCAATTAAATTTTGAATAAAATTTCCAGTTCAACGGTATTGTGCTTAGTGACGCTGATTGTGGTATTGTAGGGTCTGGGTTTGAATTCCGGATAAGCCATGGATGTTTCTAAATGTCTAGTGTCTTTGCGGTATGAAGGTACTCTAAATAGCCGTCGAGCCGCAAGACCTCTTGTGAGGTTGGTGGAAAAGGAAGATAGGTGAGAGTCGTATGACCCCATTCCCAGGGTCTGCTTCCTCAAAATAGTGATGAAACCGAGCCAGAAAAAATCATACTGTCACTTGTATGCAGCTCAAAGCTACGACTAACGACAGGTGTACAGCTAGCCACTTACCACGATGAACATGGAGACCTTGGATCTGTTGTTACAACTAATTTCTGTATATTTACCTCTTAAGTGTAGCCGGCGTATATATCCATCTATCTCAAATTATGCGTTATGTGGTCCGGACGAAAAATATTCCGAAGGCTTTGAAAAGCAAAAAATTACCTTGATTGTCCTTAAGAAAGATTTTCATATTTCAGAGAAATATATATATATATATATATATATATATATATTTCTCTGAAATATGAAATATATATTTAATTATATTTGCCCTTTCTTTTTCCCCAACACGCCGCATACGCTCACCTATACGAAAAACGATGACATAGGGAGCGAATCGCAAAACTTTTAATCGGCAGTTAAGAGATTTAACAAAATTGATAAGCACATCGACTTTAAGTTAAAATAGACTGCGACACACACAAAATTCAATTGCCTCTAGTTTTTTTTTTTTTTTTCTTCATAAGGTACCACTTTTTAATTTAGTGTTTCTTATTCTACTATTTAATAATTCGTAAAAGAAATTCAGTTGATCTATTTAAAATTTTGTTGATTCTTAGACATAAAAAAACGTATTTTTATTGATTATTTTTGGCATTCAATTACTCATCATCACCTCGTAACTTTTTACATATCTAAGATATCACTTGGAATTTCGATCAGTTTATTGCAATCGGTTAGGTTATGCATAGGTCCATTACACGCATCATTTTTTTCATTAATTTTCATCGTTCTCCCCACTTATAAATTTAGATTTTTACAGAATTGAAAGCAATTATAGTAATATCTAAAGTTACATTTTTTTTTCATTATTCAAATACTATGTAAATGTGTAAATGTATCCTTATCATTATCTTGTAATCCATTGTGGATTCAGTGCAGGCAAGGCTACGTGATCGCTTTATCTTAAATGATATTAAGGTATCCGACTGCTTGCGCCAATTTTTTTTTTTAAAAAAATAGAAATATGGGGATTTTTTTGTGATTTTTAGATTTATTTAGTATATTGTAAGGAAAAAAATACTAAAATTAAGAAGAAAAAAATAAATTATTATGACTGAAATGGAATAAAATGGGTAAAAATTGATAAAAAAATTATATAAACGTGGCCCTCTTTGTACAAAAAGTAAATGAACAAATTCTCAATTTTTCAATTTTGACGTATTACTTTGCTATTCATTTTTGAAATGACCTTCAGAATAAGAGATGTTTTAATTTTTACAAAAACTAGAGCACCTTATCTTAGTGATTATATGAAATTGTTTAAAAAGACAGTGATTATATTCACACAAAGGACTGTAAATTTTGAAATAAAACAGTGATTGATAAATCTAAAGGTCAAAACATTTCTACTGTTATACAGAACATACACAAAAAATTTCAATAAATTATTTTCAAAACTTTTTGAGAAATCGCTGTCCCCGCTTGAACTTTTCGCAAAAAACACATTTCGAGTAAAACGTATTTTAAAGTTTGACACCCTGTGTAAAATTATGGCATCTGCTCTTACTAAAACACCTGTAATTTTTGTTCTAGAGAATGGAAAACAAAACACTTGGCATTTTTATTAAGCTAATATGATGGCCTATAAAATAAAATCATAAAAAAAATTTGCCAGTTTTTGAAAAAAAATCATGATATTTTAGGGTAGTTGAATACCTTAAAGATGAGTTTGCGCTAAGTATAATAATATTCAATATTTTAAGACATTGTTGTAGATTTTACAACAAATCAATGGAGAAAATAAAATTTAAGGGATAATCAAATTGTTATATTGTTAATGTGAGGATAAAAATTATATGAATTAGTGTGGAAATTGTATTACCAACTGTAATTCAGGAAAACCAAAAGAAAATTTTCAGTTTTTTTTTTCTTTGCAAGTTACTTGTATTTATCCTTTCCAATGTGTGAGTCATATATGTACAGACAGTATGTGAGACACAATTTAATTCTTCAATATTTTGTAAATAAGTTTAATTTTAATTTTATACAGTGATTTTTAAGGAAACATTTCCTAATATATATAAATAATGTATTTTCCCTTGTTCAGATGATAACTACTAGTATGCTCAAAGAATAAGTAATTCAGAGAAGTCCAAAAAATATCAGCAGAAAATATTGTAGTGAAAGCTTATGTGAACAAGAAAAATAATATCCACTAACATCAACATTAACAACCTGAATAACATGACTATTTTTTTTTTCATGTAATGAAATAGAAGACTTGCCTAGAGGAGATGACATTGATAAATAAATACGTGACATTTGCAGGAAATGTTATCATTATTTATATAAGGTAAAACTTTTCTTTACTATCTTGTTCAATACTTGAGAAAAACTGATGGTCAGAATATGGTGAAAATATATAGCATGAAAGGGTGAATACTTTTATACATGACCTTATTTCGTGTAATGGTATTTGATTTTTTTTATCCTGGATTCTCAATTTTATTTTAAGTTAGGTAAACTTTATTCATAAAAAAAGTGAGTAATAGTTTTATAAGTTGCTTAAAACTACCAACTGAATGTATATGTGCAAATATCGAAATCATTGTATAGTCTAAACACGATTAAAGTAATCTTCATTTTCTTACTTAATAATTGCAAATAATTAAAATGTCCAGGATTGTTGTGGTTGTTGTTTATGCCACCTGACTGACATAACATCAGATCAAGGTCCACGAAGTTCATTGCGGCTAAGGGCTAGAATGTGTTTAGTCTTAGCTCTGAGCACCATGCAGGTGACAGTACGATTTTGTTTGGTTCCACCCCAATTTTGAGTCAGATCACCCGAGAGGTAATCAGGGGCACCCACCTTTCTTTCCCTCCACCATTCCTGAGAGGACTTGCGGCTTGACGGCTATTTAGACCCCAATGCGGTGAAGGCACTATACATTTACAAATATCCATTGTCCAGGATTAAATGTAGACGATATTGATTTATAAACGTATCTTAGAAAGCTATATTTTTCCTTTTATTTTGCACTTTATATCAATTATGAAAAACTTGATAAAATAATAGTAGATCAAGATTTATTTCAATAACTGTTTTATGTTCTAAACTAACTTTGGAAATGACAAATTTGTCTAAATAATGAACACGACTATATATATATTTTTTTAAATTTTACTTACCTGAATCAATCTCATGTAATACATCTTGCTACATGGAAATGCTTAAATAAACTTAAGTATATAATTTTTTATCATTGAAAAATTTAGAAATATATATGTTCCCGCTGTTTCTTAAAAAATATTACAAAACTATTTTATATTTCTTTAAAATTCTTTTTTTTTTCTAGTATAACTAATTTCTATCAAAAAGTGTAAATATGCCGATCTTAATGTGAAATGTAAAAGATACAAAGAGGAACTATGAAAAAAAGAGTATTTAGTTATCTATGGATTATAGTTATTCCAGGATTTGAAAACACATCATGTTTTTTTAAGAAATTAATGTTTGAAACAGTTGTGGTTATTATTCTCCGCTCAAAAACTGATATCCGTATGACCACGTTGATAAAACATTTTCAAAGTAAACAACATTAGGACGAAGTTGAAAAATAATTAACATTTAATTTAGCTATCAAACTTCATTGTTAATCAGGAAAAATAACTTGTAGAAAATATTTATAAGAACTCCGTAAATGATCTGATAGTTAAGATACATCAAAACTAAATCCATATAAAATGCATAAGATGTATTGCCTTATATACTAATTGACATCGCGCGAAACCCACAAACAACTCACAAAGAACATTTATGTAGAGATAAATTAGTTGAGAGATTCTTAAATCGGTTACTTAAGTATAATGCTACTTCCTCACATATGGATTAAGGTATCCGACTACGTTCGGAACCGTGATTTTGCAAAAGCGTAAAAATGGATAATATTTATGATATTTAGTATCACTTAGATTAGAAAATGTATGTAAAATTGTCTTAAGAATAGTATTACAATAAAAAACTATTTAATTACAAGATTTTGACAAAAAATGAACATATAATGACCCATTTTCAAAATATTCTCCTTTTGTGAAAAGTGCTTCTATAATAATAATATTTTACCTGTATATAGCTCAAACCTCTGTACAGAGGGTCAACTAGAATTTTTCAAATATATATCTTAGAAGTGGATTTATCCATGTTTTACGACCACAGAGGGGAGAAATTTTAAGAAAAAAAACGCCCATAAATATTTCAATTGGTTGTAACTCAGAAAATAATGTGAATTTTTCAAAAAACATATTTGAGCCTCTATACAGTGGTCTGAGCGATACACAGGCAAAATATTATTATAATAGTAGCATTTTTCTCAAATGGAGAACATTTTGAAAAAAGGTTATTCTAAGTTAATTTTTGCTGAAATATTGTATTTAAATAATTTTTTTTTTTGTCAAAATGTCCTTAAAACAATTTTATACATGTATTCGAATCTAAGTGACATTAAATATCATGAAAATTATCCATTTATGCGCTTTTTTTAAAATCAAGGTCCCGAACGTAGTCGGATGCCTTAACATAGAAAAGCAATGCTTCCGTATGCTTCGATATTTTGCAAATGGATTAAACATTACAGAAAATATTCTTAGCCTTGGGATGTTCTATTAATCCTCTTTTCTTTCGCTTAACACTTTTGATATCTGTGTTACATAAGGTATCCGGAAAACTCAATGTTCAGCAGGAAAGAGGTGAAAGGGAGAATCATATCAGTTCTGGATATGACATGGAATTTTGTTTATTTTTCCAAGAACTCATATACCCAACACCCTTCCTTTCATTCCACTCAAATTGATATTATTTTTCATGACACCCCTTATATATAATTTCAATCAAAATACATTTAATTTATTCAGCTGATGTACTTGTAAATTTTCCAATATTTATGATACGTAATTATCTTCAAAGTAAAGCAAATATAGATAGTTAAAATAAGGGAAAATGTTGTCAATTCCAAGAAATGGAGTCTATTCGCGTTAATGCCTTCTTGAAAAAAGTACAATAGAACTGTAAGTAGTATAATAAATCATCATTTCAGAGCTGCGAAGAGCATCAATACCAGTTCTTCGAAATCATGCGGCTGTAAAGCCATAATAATGAATAGTTAATGCAAAAATATTTTCTGGATGAAAAAGGAATGTTAGCGAAAAAAAATGGCAGCCACACTTGCTGAAAATGTTCTTGAAACCATAAATATAGCGAAAAAGACTGCAAATCCGAAACACGTCTCATGTCAGCAATAAAAATGTACATATAAATATATATGACAAGTCTCTTAAAATAGAGATATTTTTTTTTAATCAATGTTTTTTTTATTTGTTTACTTTTTTATGGAATGTAAATATTCCTGGGCAGTTATAAGTTAATTAGACCAATTATTTTCTTAAAAAAAATAAAAGTTTGAAAATGTTAAAAGAACGCAATTAGTACTCATTATTTATCAATAATTTTATCTAATATTTTACACGAAATTGCAAAATCTACTATTTCTATATGTTTATAAAAATAGCAATATACATTTCTTTTCCTTTTATTATTTACTTTTTCTCTCTGTACCGTAAGTAGTTAAAATGTTAATAACTAAGATACTGAAAAAGCATAACTCATAAGTAAAACATGAAAATAAGCAATACAAAAGTAACGCAAAATTTAAGAATTTAAATGTAATTACTAAAATAAAAGCATTATGAATTATTACAAATACATCGTCCTCAAGAAAAAAAAAAGAAAGAGTAATTAGGGAAATGTAGAAAAACTGAAAACATAAATTACTCAAAATAATGTATGAAATCAATATTTTTGCGTTATCTACATAAGCCAGTAACAGGCCTCCGGACATGAGTGATCACTTTTGACTGGAGGCTGTGTTGCTCAGCTTCGGATTTATTGGTCGAGGGTCCTGTCCCCCGGCATAAATGCACCACTTCATTGGTGACCTTGACTGATCTAAAAAAAGAGCGAAATCTTCTGATCTATCGTGGCGCAATCTACCCGCAACAAGAGCAACCAAAAAAAAAAGTCGTCAGACTCACTTGGCGCAATAACCAAAAGTTGGCAGACTCACTTGACGCAGCAACCAAAAGTCGTCAGACTCACTTGACGCAGCACGCAAAGTCATCATGATTGATGCAAGAAATACAACTCTCACGTTCACCATAACAAATATCTCGTTCGTTCGCCTATCCACCGACTCACTGGTAGGGGAGTACTGTAGCGGGGTATCTACATAAACCATTAACAGCTTAAGAACATGAGTGATTACTTTTGACTAGTGGTTATGTTGCTCGTCTTCGTATCTATAAGTCGTGGTTTCTGTCCTTCGGATACGCGCCATTTCAATATTAAGAGAATCCCACAAAGAAGTTATATGAGCATAATCTTTAGAAAAGTTGAGCTAATAAAATAGATTAAATGCTTCTAATATTGTGGAACTTTACATTTACGATTTATACTTTGCATGGATATTTAATTCGAAAGCAATTGTTCAAATTTACTGCTGCTTGCGGCTCATTCTAGATAAAAATGGTTCTCTAAATGGGCAAAATCCAATCGGTAATATCTTGTCTTGCATGAGAATATGTAGTCATGAGGAAGAGCATTTTACTAGAACAAGTACAGAATGCAAGGTCATATCTAGGCATGGTTTTGCTTTTCTTTAGAAGATTTGGAACTGGATAAGCTGATCACTCCTTTTTTTTATTGGATTGTTATAATAAGTAAATGTATGGTTGTAAATGCATAATAACTAGAGTAGATGGCAAAGAGACATTATTGTTTTACAAATAAATTATAGTCTAAAAAAAAAAAAAAAAACAAAAAAGACACTCCTTTATGGTTAATTGAATTAAAAAGTTTTAAAAAAAATCTTAATATAAGAATAAAATGATTTACGAGAAAATTAATGTCATTGAAGTAAAAGCGTGGGGGTTCTCTGTATCAATTGTTATAATTTCTTACTAGTTCTATTTCGAAATACTGAGTAAGTTTAAAAATGTAGTAGAAAAAACCCCATGTTTTTACCAAAATGACATTAATTTTCTCGTAAGTCATTTTTTTCCTATATTAAGAATTATTTTGTTTTATTTTTTAGTTCGATTAACCATAAAACCGTGTTTTTTAGTTTTTTTTTTTTAAAACTATAATTTATTTTTCAATTTTCAGTTCGATCTATAATAAAAGCATGTATTTTTCGTTTTTTAAACTATCATTTGTTCATACACTTTTTGTTTTTCAATTTTTGGCTCGCAACCGAAAAATATTACCCATCCTTGAATTAGAACAAATTATTTTTTTTTACATGCACGAGTTTTTTTTTTTTTTTTTTGCTTTACTTTCATTTTCAGAAAAACTGGAAAGTTGTTTATATTTTGATAAGAAATTCCTGACGAAAAAAAAATAAATAAAACCGTTTTCGCTTTTAGGGTTACACTTTATCTTTTAGTCGCCAAATCTAGAAATGGTGTAATGAATTAATCAACAAATCTGGAAATGGTATAATGAATTTGATGCCAAATCTGGAAATTATTATTCATGATTATCCCGATCAGAGCAATGGAACAAAATTATGAAATTATTGTATTGCCATTGGTCTTTGGCAAGTGTGCAAAAGTCGAATTAATCTGACCTCTTAAAGTGGGTAAAAATGGATTTCAAGATTCCTTTACATATAAATGAAACTCATAAAAGCGTGCTAAAAATATAAGTTGTTTTAATGAAATTGTTCATATTTATTCAAAAACGCTTATAACATTTTTATTTCTTTTTAATTAACTTCTTTAATTATTACAACAAAAACTAAATGTTTACATTATTTTGAGATGTTTTATTGTCCTTATATGTGGATTTACAAATAAGTATTATATTATTTTTACTTACATATTATGTGTGTGTGCATTGCTATGAGGAGGTTACGTGGCGTTATTCACTTCCTATCAAAGTTTGCAACGCGCGGTTTTCTTATTTCAGACACCAACTGAATGCACTGTACCTAAACCGTTTAATGAACGCCTAGTTGCCAAGATTTGCTTGTTAAACCTGGTTGAAAAAAATAATATGTAAATTTTAGGCTACGTAAATTTATTTTGGTGGCGATTTGTGGAACTTGTATGCATTAGCTGTGTTTCATAATATAATGCTAAATTTCTTAAAAGTAATTGTTTCCTTGTATTTCAACAAATATTAATCGCGTTAGTAAGTAAATTAGTACTATTCATTTTGTTTTGTTGACATTTCATTGCAACTTTTTAAATAACTCGATCATGCTTCCGCTTTCTACGGACTGTTTCATAAATGTGTATCGTCTTACCGTTAGATATGTTTATAAATGCACCACAATAAGTAAATAAAAAAATCAACGAAAATCAAAATATCTTACTGAAGAAAAATAATAAAAAATTCTTATAGAAGAGAAAGAATTGCTTGTTTTTGAACAAAAGTTATCTCGTTTGAATCTTGAATTAATAAAATCTATCCTTATTTAATATTCCAGTCTTAAATCAACATATGAATAAAATTGCTTAGAGACACACTAAGTTTATGATTTTTTATTCAGTATCGTATGTAAGGAAATAATATTGAAGAGAAATATATAAACTTCTTGTTCTGTTAACCGCATTTTGCAAATGAAAAATTATGTTTTGAAATCTGAATCTGGGGGTATTTAATTGTTCTTCTGATGTTGAAACTTTTCCTTAGCTTCAGAAAATAATTGAGGAATAAAAATACCGATATTTTACTTGTACTTCATTTGTACTATTTGAGTGTTTCCCGTATTCATTACACAGAGATGTGACTTATATTTGTTTTATTTCTGTTCAATTCTGCAGTCTGAGATATATCTCACACGTTTCATCGATTTGAATTCTACTCCCAAGCTTCGATGTTATTGATCTTCCCGTGATCATTTATCAATGACAGATTTTTTTTTACTTCAATGGAGTTAAAGGATCATTTCATTCTAATTACCTGGATGTCTCATTACATGATGTAAGCTCGTTGATAAATGCCCTTTATTATTTATCCCGTTGTTTACGTAAGATTTCGATAAGAAGACAAAATGTGCGAATAAGTATTCATGAATTCGTTTTCTAATACGCCACATAAATTTGATTTGAAAGCTTACAAATAATGCAAATTAGTTTTTACACCCAGAATAATCATTGGCATTTTTTGAGCTATGATTCTAAAAAACTATTTCACACGAAATCTTAAGTGTTTTGGCAGATTTCCTCTTTTATAGAAATTATAAAAACATTTTTTTCTTAAATTATTTCTATGTCATGCGAATATTTAGTAAATTTTATAAAGATACGTATACAATGAAATAGTGCTTATTAAAAAACTAGCAATTGTGTACTATTTTATTAGCCAAAATTTACTTTCTGTAATTTTATTCATGCGTCGAAATTGGTATTGCTTTTTTCGTATACCTATGAAACTGCCCGCTCGTACACTTATCATTGTTTTTCTCATTATTTCAGTTTCCAATAAATTCGGAAAACATTCTACTTAAAATGAAAATTATTATTTTGAGGACGCTTAATAATATTACCTTTTCCTATACAAATGGATAAGTTTCACTTCCAAGCGATCAGCAGCAAGTTGTGTTTCACCTGCCCCCTTTTTTTTTTTCTCTTTTTTTTCCTCACCGAATTGCAACTAAATATCTTAGGCTTTAGGTTCAATACACAGGTTTCATATAAGCGAGTATGTCTGACTTTTTTTTTTTTTTTTTTGCATTCTCTTATGAAGATTAAAGTTCTTGATACTTAACTTTTAATTAATTAAAATTTAGTTTTTTTACGAATATTTATTTTTTTAAATTTCAAAAATTATTTCCCAAAAGTACGATTTAGGGATCATGTTACGGGATTGGCAAAGTATAATTGTGCGAAATACTACACATACCTTCTTACAGATTATATACATCTTTGACTTAAGGCGACGCTACTTTGTCACACAAAATAGTAAAATAATGCTGAGCGGTTACTTTGGCGTTTTATAACACAATTTGTATCTTCAAAGAAGAATGGTCCGATAATTAAAATCAGTCAGTAGGGTAAAAACCTTCGGAAAATCAATTTTGAGTATTTGATATTTCTAAATTCTCCAAATCAGGACCTTTTCAGTGGTATAACATACAAGCCATTATATGAATTAGAAATGTTTTAAAATGATTTTAAAAAAAAAAAAATAATCAGCTGATAAACCACGCCCATTTTGACAGATAGAAATGTAAACATTGTCTTTTTAAATCTGGGAAAATGTTGCAAAGCCTCTAATTATTTTATTTATTTCTACGCAATTAATTTAGGTAACTGTATAATAACTGCACGTTTAACTGTGTGTAGATATGCTAAAAATTTTTGGAGTCAAATTTGGAAAAGTGGTTTTAGTTATTTGAATGATACATTTAATAGTTAGTGATTTTACCTAAATTCAAGTCTATTCTTTACTTTAAATTTAGTTTTAATTAGTTA